>JAKCPI010004518.1:0-18478 GCA_023213315.1 Euborellia annulipes | reverse complement strand
ATTTGATAAAAAATCTGGTGTGACTTGTCACACAGCACACAACTTTCCCTGCCTCTTCGGTAATCGAATGTTGTGTTCTGTAGTTGTCACACTCTAGATTTTTTGTGTCGACACATATATAGTTTTCCACGGATATATTAGAATTCAGGATATAAAATTTTCAAACATGGGAAAATATTTATATTTTGTTACCATGGAAACCATTTCTTCTATCTTTCCTATGAAATACAAAAGTAAAGTGGTCTTCAGAAGATTTCAATGGCAAAATGAGAATATACATTTTAAAGAGCATCTAAAAAATAGTTGATTTAAAAATTTTAAAAAAATCGTTGGAGCGAATTTTGAGAAAATCGAAAAAAAAAAACTGAAAAATTACATCAGTATTAATCATTTACAATAAAACGCGTGATTTTATTTTAAAATTTGTTATAAACGAATAGAATTTTATTCGTGCCTTAGGCCTAATGATGCTGTTTCAAAATGATTACAGGTTGATGGTTGGAAAAATAAATTTTTCTTTGATGAGGAAGAACATTCAATAAAAAAAAAAGTTCATCAACGTTATATCAACGGCTAATATCGTATGAAGAGGGTTTTGTACTTGATCACACACGTTGGCCATTTTTTCTCTCTGTCCATATTACAACTTATAAAGCTTTGACTAGCTAAATTTATTTCATTGAAAAATACTTATATATCAACAGAGAAATGCCTAAATTGTTTTTACTTCCTCTTACCTATATCTGTATTTATATAAAGAAAGTTGGTAGTTTCATGTCTAAAATTCGATGTCGAGATTTTGATGGATATACCACGGTAGATCCTATTTTGGGAGGTAAGATTTTTATGCCAAGACGGTGGTGCTGACTTCTACTTCCGGGTGGATCTAGAAGAACATGACTCGTTATGACCTTGATTGTTGCCGTTGTCATTCGTCAGCGATTTACTTGAGTGTTATTATATATCGTGTTTTCAAAGTTTTTACTTTAAGTTATAAAGCTGAAGATATTATAATAAAGGGGAGTACTCATAAAAATATTTATATTTGAATTACTATTTAGCTTGTAGGTTTCTAATTGATGATATGCTGTTTAAGGAAACGTAAAAAATATCGATATGATTCGCGAGTGGCTCTTTTTGGGGTGGTCTAGCTAGGTTCCTCAATATGGGGCTCCCCTAATAGACGTAAGGTCTTTGAGTCTTCTCTATGTCGACACAAAAAATCTGGTGGGATAAGCACATAATACAACTTTCAATTACCAAATCAGTCACACCAGATTTTTTTCTTTCTTATTTAATTTCTCTATCGATAACTGTTCATAATAATGTTGGCGATGAAGTCACTGAACTTCTCTATTTGTTCTTTATTCAAACATGTGTGTGTTGTCCGAAGTTTCCGGAGTTTCCGGCCAGGCCCGCCGGCAATCCTTATATAGGCCTAGTAAAAAAATAATAAGATATAAATTTGACAAAATATTGTATATTAAATTACAATATTTATATTTTATTTCTCTTATTCTATTTATATAAATTTATACATAAATAAGAGAATCCGTTTTATTTATTTATTTTTTATTTTTCTTAAAGGAAATTGGAAATTTTGTCTTTCAAACTGAATATATCAGCAGAATTGAATATGATTTTCTTTTTTTTCTAACATGGGTAAATTTTTTTTTTTTTTTTAAGAATATATATCGACATGCCAGAAGGGCGTTACATATTCGCAAGATCAGATTTGGAATATATGGTTAAGCCCCGGGAAGGAATCCATGCAAGAAGGATTATCCTCCCCAACCATCCTACACACTCACCAGGCTCTATTTGCTTCTCTGGTTTGCTTGATTCGTTCCACTTCAGATCACTCTCTTTCTATATATATATATCTGTCTTTAAATTCAAAATATCCTAACAAATAGCTCTTTTATATCAACAACTATATCATACCTAAAATAATTGCCACTCCAATTAATGACTTTCGAATTCATTAAAATACGAAGAGTTGCGTTTAATAGTATATGATCTCTTTTTTAACGAGATATTTTTTTTCGATTTGTAACTTAAAATAGCTGCTTTAGAATAATTGCTTGGAGGGAAGGTCGCAAAATCTATTTTGCGTTGGGGGTTAAAATTTAGTAGGAGGGACATTCTTGAAAATATCATTTAAGTTATAAATTTAAAAAAATTCGTCAGATTTATTATGTATAGGAAATAAAATTTTGTTTTTTATTATGTCTCCGAGGGCTCGCTGGTGTAGTGAGCTAGGGTGTCAGCTTCTGCAAAGAAGATCCCTGTTCAAATCCTTGGCATGCAGGATTTTTCATTAAATAAAAATATTTATTTAATGTAAACAAATCCTCAAGCAAGCCCTGGATTGGAATATATGATCTTACCACAATAGCCCTCAGGCAACTCTACGAGGAGAGGGAGTTGCTGTGACATCCCGTCCTGTGGAAGGGACGTAAAGAAGGTTCCCTCTCAGTGATGCATTCTTCGAAAGGAGTAGGCTACACACCGGTGCTGAGGGAGTCCCTCCTCAAACCAGGACATCCTCCATAGCATAGAAGAGGTTGGATATAAGGAGCCGGTTGGAACCAGAAATAAGGATTAGTTCACTAGCTAGAGACGAAAGCAGGAGGAGGAGTTAGAGATAGGAAATGATGTAACTTCACGGGGTGCCGGTAGATGGCTACGGCCAGAGGCCGGTTGGGTTAAAGGTGTGTGTCTTCGTACACGAAAGCACCTCGGGCAAATAAACGGGGATCCCGATAGGAATTTCAAATAAATAAAATATTATGTCTCCCCTTCCCTCCTCCCGTAGTACTGCCATTGAGATCTCACCTACAACAATCCTTTCTTAGTATTTTACTGGTAACAAATTTTAAAATATTTCATTATTATATATATATGAAAATTTAAAAATTAAATTAAAAAACACTGGGTTATAAGTAGAGAGCGGGAAAAAAAGTATCTTATTTCCGGAAAAAAGTCGCCTTTAAAATCTATTCTTTTTTAATTGATATAATTGGAGGTTTACTTCTTTTAAATCCGTACGATGGAGAAGTAAACCTCCAATTATATCAATTGATAATTTCTCTTTCGTCTCCTTCTATTCTTTTTTAGCCAAATTGTCGTTTTTTTTGGCAAAAAAGTCGCTGTCAATTTTAAGAATTATTAATGTGAGAAAGTAAAAGAAATAGAGAACTTATATCTAGATAACCGGAATATGGCAAAGTTATTTAGAATTTAATTAAATAAATAAAAAAATTTAATTTCATTAGTACAAAAGTAAAAATGTGCCGTGACTGGTCGCACAGGATACAACTTTCTCCTACCTTCGGTAATTGAAAGTGTTTTGTGCTTGACACACCAGATTTTTTTGTCGACATATATATAGTTTAGAATTAAAGATGTAAAACATCAAAAGTCGGTCATAAAAGTGGCCTTTTTTCAAAAAAAGTCTCTGAGAGGCAAAACAATCGTTTTTGAAAATCTTGAAAAACGTTTATTTTTATGAGATCGGTGGAGATATCTAAGAAAATCTGAAAAGTCTCAAAATTGATAAAAGTCGAAAGACTTTTTCCGCTCTCTAGTTATAAGTAGACTAATCTCACAAAAAGAAATTATTTCCGCTGATTGCTCGGGGTCACCAATCCTCCGTTTGGTACTTGGCACTTAATCCCAACGTTTGTGGTGACTGTTGCTCTTTTCTGTTGCCAGGCCTTTATTTTTATTTGAATTTGTAAAAGTTTACTGAAGAGAGAAATTCGCTCTGAGGACTGAATGATGCGTGGCTTATTGTAATTTGAACTGACGCTTTTGCGGATTTTTTTTTTTTCTATATTCATCTTATTCTTATCTTGTCCGAACCAGAGGCTGATATATTCCTACTAGCTTGTGCGTTTATTTATTTTAAATTTTTTATATTACTTTATTCCTCATATATATAGGGTCTATATATAAATAATTTTTTTTTTCAGTTGCTCACTTTAAAGCCACGTCTAAATTATAATTGCAACAAATCTGTATAAAGCAAATTTGCTAGTAATTGATTAATTAACAACGTTTGGGTGTTACTCCCTTTGGCTTAGAAATATTAGAACAACTGATAAAATAAGTAGGTTTATATGGTAATTTTTAGTTCTCTTGCCTTAATACATTAATAGAGAGAAAGTATTGGATTCATGTCAAAATTCAATGTCGAGATTTTGATGGATATACACGTTTTGAGGTCCCCTGGATCCAAAAAAGTGGTTTTCGCAACATGAGATGTCTGTGTGTCTGTCTGCGTTCAATTTAAAGCATGAAGGAATTGAGCTACGAAGCTGAAATTTTATATTTAAGTTAGGCATTCCTCTGAGTTGTGAAAATAAGCTTTTAATCTCAATCAACCAAAAAGTACTAGTACTTTACGGATGCACTTTTTCAGTTTTTTTTCGATTTTTTTAAAATTCACTCTAAAGATTTTGATTAAAATTCAAAAATCAATTATTTTTTAGATGCTCTTTAAAATATATATTCTCATTTTGCTCTCAAAATTATTTGAAGACTCATTCTTGTACTTTTTTTTTTCATTTATTGGTTTTCGGCCCGCAGCCATACCACAGTTACATTCTGTATACATCCACAAAATACACAAATACAAAATACAATAAATATAAAATAACACAATACAAATTACAATAATTACATTTTTTTTTTATTAAAAAAATTCACACTTTTTTCTCATTCACACTCACACTCACACTCACACACACATTCACACAGTCTTTTCGGCAACTCAGGCCATTTAAGACTTTAGACGATAACCGTTGTAATTAATATATATATTGGGGGTTCAGGCATTTCTATTTAAGCCATCTGGTATCCAAATGGCTTAAATAAAATCATCGGACTGCCTGGGTCCGAACCCGCGACGTTTGGAATAGGAGGTAGGCACGCTACCTACTACGCCAAACTCGGGGGCACAATAATTACATAATAACACAATATCAAATACAATAAATACAAAATATACAATACAAATTACATCTTATAAACAAAATAGCCAGAAAGGAAAATGCTCAAAAGAAACATACTCTCAAACATGAAAAATTCATAAGTAAACGTAAACTCTTGTACTTCATAGTAAAATAGGAGAAATGGTTGCCATGGAAACAAAATATAAGTTTATAAATTTTACATCTTGAATTCAAATACACCGTACTGTCGGGAAATAAATACACTGTATGTCGACACAAAAAATGTGGTGTGACAAGGACAGCACACAATTTTTGATTACCGAAGGTAAGAAAAAGTTGTGATCTGTGCTACCAGTTACACCAAATTTTTATTTTACTTAATATAACAAAAAAAAAAAATGTTTTGTTAATAATAATTGGCTTTAGTTATTCATATTTGATTAAACTTAACCGAATAATTTTTTCGTCGTATTACGACGACCAGGTTTAACATGTGTCTCCATCCATTGATGATTCGGATTTGCATTTCGCACTGGGGTTTAGTTGGGTGCAAAACCAATTTGAATCTCTTTGCCACAAAAGAGGAGTGTGAGAGTATGGGCTAGGGGAGGCATGTACCGCTTGTTTGTCATCACTTTTTGCTTAACAAGATGTTTGTTTGCGGGGAGGTGGAGAATCACATTCCTCGCACCAACACACTCACACACATATACGTCCACTTCCTAAATCACAACTACACAAACAATTTAAATATCATTTAATTCCAATGGGAATTTCTTTAATGGAAAAAATCCGATTTTCATTTTCAGAAATATTCTAACTATGCGAAGATAGTAATCTAGTCTGCTTCCTCGTTTGCATTTTGTGCATTCAAATTTAAATCACTAAAAAAAATAAAATTAGAAGAAATTCTATGGGATTTTTTTAGAAAAAGCTTTTATTAATATAGTTACTATTATAAACGCCATATTTTAATAATACCTACTCTTTTTGCAAATGTGAAGTGAATTAAATTCTCTGTTTCGTTTTTTAACCCCTCATATTACTATAATATATAAAAATTTTTCTGCTCAAAGCAACTCTCAGATGTTTATAATAATAAGCGAAACCTCTTCCCCTGCATAACGGTCAGGAGCTAGTTTAACAGATATAATAAAAAAATTATGGGAGTTTTTAATTATAGACCACATTTTTGTTTTAATTATTTATTAAAAATATATAATCTCTACAACGTTTCGACTTCTTATTCTGCAGTTGTTATCAAGAACTGTGTTTTTTCTCCTAGTCAAATGAACTAATCCTACAAATGTCGAGTTTAATATTTTTATCTGCCAGCAACTGAATATGATTAAAGCAGTGGCGTAACCAGGGGGCGAGGGGGGGCTCGAGCCCCCGCCCCAGGCGCATCGAGCCCTTGGCGCCCCCCGGAACCGGCATAGGCGCCCTACGGCCTCTAAAATATAGCCCAGCGTATGTGATTTTATCATATTCTTTTCATCGATTGTCTTAAAAAATTGATTGTTTTCTTTTAAAATTATATTACAACTTGAATTCTACTATTTTAAATGAATTTAATTCCAAAAAATAATAAATAACGAATATAGAGGCTTTATAATTAAAATTTTTTTTTATTTTGCAATATATAAGCCTTAATTTGATGTTTTAAGGCTGTGGAGATTTACTCAGGATTCGTATAAGCCTTAATATTTAATTTTTTGAAATTCAAAATTTTTTAAGCATGAAGGAATTGAGCTATGAGACTGAAATGGTATATTTAAGTTAAACACCCTTCGGGACCATGAAAAT
Organism: Euborellia annulipes; assembly: GCA_023213315.1. Classification (NCBI taxonomy): domain Eukaryota; kingdom Metazoa; phylum Arthropoda; class Insecta; order Dermaptera; family Anisolabididae; genus Euborellia; species Euborellia annulipes. The sequence goes on along the minus strand of JAKCPI010004518.1, from coordinate 11,714 downwards.
TTAATTAAAATCGGCCAAAAAGTACTAGTATTTTACTGATGTAGTTTTTCAGTTTTTTTCGATTTTTTCAAAATGAAAGGGCTTTACCATTCTTCAGGCCCGCCCGAGCCCGCCCGGAATTTTTTTCAAATCCGCCCATTCCCGCCCGAGATTTAGTGAATGAATGAACGAATGTCTAGGAATTTTTAAATAAAATTTCATTTGCATGCCCGTCGAAATAAAATACTCAATTTTAAATAGTTTTTATTCTTTGATATTTTCCCGAAAACTGAATAGTTTTTGAAATAATCACAGAAGAAAACGAAATTTTTCGTAAAAGCAAAGAAAAATCAAAACAAAATCATACAGGGGTCATTAAAAAACATGTAAATATAAACAAATTCGTTGAGAAAATTACTGGATGCAAAAAATATGCCCGCCGAAGGCGGCAATTGCTCGCCGAAGGCGAGCAAAGGGGTCCAGGGGGCGGAGCCCCCTGGAAAATCGGCGCCCTAGTTGAGCTTCGCCCCCCCCGCCCTCAAAGGCTGGTTACGCCGCTGGATTAAAGCTGAATCGTTTCAACATTTCGTCGGTCCAGTTCGACTTGAGTAACTAAAAAAAAAGCGATTTTTCAGGAGAGCCGATTAAAGTTTCTTCTTTTCCATTCCGTTTATAACCGTTGCCTGAGTTATCCGATTGCTGAAATTTTGCATGAATCATTACAATTATAGAACTCTCTTATAAATTTCTAAAGGTTTTCTCCACTCTCAAAACCATTATTATTTTTTTGAATAATTTATGGGCAAAACTCCAAAATGATCCTTTCTTGCACCGAAATATTTCAGGTTTTTTAAAGAGATGATTCACTCTTGCACGGCCCCCCGCTCCACAATTACAAATCGGCTCTCTTACGCCCACAATCTGGGGTGATCCACGAAGTTGTTTAAGAAACGGGCTTGCACAAAGATAGTAAATGCAATTTGAAGATAATTTGTGCAAAAAAGTCAAAATTGGATTTTTTCAGTTAGACCGGTCTTGAACTGGATTGATGATTTGAAAATGCAAAGAGCCTCAAACTTTTGTCTTCTATAAAAGTAAAAATTGTATCACTCCGGCCAAAAATCATCATTTTGAAATTATTTTTTATTCATATTACCGTATTCCATACAATATAGTGTTCAAAGGTTTTGTTTTCAAATATTTAATTCATTTTGGTAATAGAAACTCTATCATGGTAATTATACTTTAATCATCTATTTATATGCAGTAATTGGAATATCTCTATCAAAGAGAGCTTATTTTAAAAAGTGTAATTATTTTAAATTATTATCAATTAAAATACATGATAATAAAATAAATTTTAATTAATTTTTAATTCTTATTGAAAATAAAAATGACAAGGTGATCAGGAAGCTTTCCGATTAAGCATTTATTTAATAAATAATATTTATTTTTTATTTATTTATATCCCGGGTAAACCTCATTAATAAAGACCAGTCAAAAAATGCAAAAAAATATGGAAAAAAGTGCTTAAAAAGCATAAAATTTGACAAAAAGCTTTACACATACCTTTCTACTAAATTATGCTTTTAGAAGTGGCCTACCGCGGGCTTTGCCACTTGCCAGTGGGATGCGCCCCCTGAACCCCCCTTGCTCGCCTTCAATCAAATTTATTCATGCCCACTGTTAGACAGTTTTCGCCGAAGATGAGCAATTGCAAAAATTTTAAAGTTTTAAATTTCTATCTCTGGCTTGAAGTTTTAAATTTCCCTCTCTGACTCCGCTTCCTCTCACTCTAACCAATCAGCAAGAGAGAGTGGTAAACAGGCACATAAAACGGGAGTGCTTGCGTCAATATAGGAAAGGAAGACGAGGATCTGCCGCAAACGGGTCCGAGTCAGAATCAGGGGGGCACCACTAGGCACCATTAGTACTCTCTCTTCTTCCCCCTCCCCCCCCAAAAAAAAAAACCTAATTTCCATTTTAATCAAATTTGTAATGAGAATTCATCTGATTATAAACAAGTAAAGAATAACATTAATTCTCCAAACTTCGGTGGTACCCTCCAAATTATAAATTCTTTATATTTTTGATTTTTGTACGTTTTTCTTCTTGTATAAAAAAGTAATTAAATATCTTTTCTGCCCTCTTAAGAATTTCTGTGATCCAATCCTATGGAAGGGACGTAAAGAACATACGATCTCAGTGATGCAAAAGGAGTAGAAAATTCAAAAAAAAAATCCACCTCCTTCACCACTTGATAATTATTTTTATTAAAAAAAAAAAAAACACTCACACTTTTTCCCTATTCACACTCACATACACACAGTCTTTTCGGCAACTTAGGCCATTTAAGACTTTAAACGATAACCGTTATTATGAAAATATATATTGGGGTCCAGGCATTTTTATTTAATCCATTTGGTATCCAAATGGCTTAAATAAAATCATCGGACTGCCTGGGATCCGAACCCTAAAAATTATTTTAAATACACTTGAAATAAAATTTTATTTGAGGCTCGGAGCATAGCATTGTTTAAAATATTTATTAAATTTTTTTTGTTAATGTAAATGTGCGTAATTTAAATTGAATCTTTGTGATTTTTTTTTAATATAAATCTGAATTATCTATCCAACATTCTTTAGATATTAATCGATCATACTGTATTTTAACATTGAAACACATTGAAAATTATTGAATTTATTCGCATTTGATAATACCTAACGAGATAACGTTCGTTCATTTAGAAATTCCAAGTTTAGAAATTATGAATTTTAGATAAATTGAAAATAACGATACGCGTCGTCGTTAGTAGATCGAGAATTAATTATTTTTAGAGGAGAGGAAATATGTTTTTAGGGCACCATTTTCTCTCTCTCTAATTATTAAAGTTTACATTTGCAAGGGAACAAATACAACAAAAACTAAAACAACCGCAACAACAAAACATTAATTACGGTACTTATTTTTTATAGCAAATTATTTTATAAAGAAAAAGTGTTTTTTATGTCGTTTTTTTTTCATATGTCAATTTGATAATTATAAAACAATTTTTACTTTTTTTTTAATAAATATAGATAGAGAAAGTATAGGATTCATGTCAAAAAATTTTTTGTCGAGATTTTGATGAAAATACATGTTTTGAGGTCCTCTGAGTTCAAAAAAGAGGGTTCCCGCAAAATGGTCTGTGAACAAATCTACATGTATATCAAGAATGAATAGAGCTAGGAGGTTGAAATTTTATATTTAAGTACCCCTGGTACATAACATGAAGCTTTTGACCAAAATTGGTCAAAGAGTACAAGTCCTTTACTGATGCATTTTTTCAGTTTTTTGCGATTTACTTTATCCTTCCATTTGGTTGGGCTACTGGTTGCCTAACTCCAAGGCGTTCCCATGATTTAAAAAAATAGCTTTTTTATTTACTTTCTTTTAATATTTGAATATTCTTGCCCACTATTTTTCCTTATTATTTGATCCTTCTCTCTAATTTTTGTTAATTTATTTTTTACAATATACTTAAGGTTATTTTCATACATAGAATTAATCTAATTCGTAAATTATTAAGTATTATTAAGGTCGCTGTTGTTTTGTTTTCATCTTTTTTTTTATATGATGGGGTTTTGGGAGGTTGTAAGAGGATCTAGAGGACTGGAAGCACGGACTCAGATCTTAATAACAAGATCTACCTGGCCCTCGGGCATGGTGTAGTTGGTAGCGCGCCTGCCTTGGATAGGGTTCGGATCCCAGACAGTCCGATGATTTTATTTATCCATTTCGATACTAAATGGCTTAAATAATAACGGTTATCGTATAAAGTCTTATATGGCCTAAGTAGCCGAAAAGAGTTTGTGTGAGTGTAATATAAAGTGTATTATAAGGACATCGGCCAAAAAATAAATGCTTTTGCGTATTATCCGTTTATTTGTAGATATTTCGATTCTAATGGTATAGAATCATCCTCAGTACAATCAACAGATGTTTTGCAAATCGTTAACTCTTCCCATCCAATATGACAAAACAGCTGCGCATTCCATGAATGCAATTTTCATAATCTAGTGATTATGATTGATGATAATCTGATCTGACTGATGATCATCTTAGTGATTATGAAAATTGCATTCATGAAATGCGCAGCTGTTTTGTCATATTGGATGGGAAGAGTTAACGATTTGCAAAACATCTGTTGATTGTACTGAGGATGATTCTATGCCATTAGAATCGAAATATCTACAAATAAACGAATAATACGCAAAAGCATTTATTTTTTGGCCGATGTCCTTATAATATAATTGATCATCCTTACGGCCATCTACTAACAATCAGTAATATAAAGTGTGTTATTAAAAAAAATATCTACCCTATTGTTGTAATTTTAAAATTTTTCAATAAATTATTGTTATTATGAATCAGATTAGAATAGATAATATTTCTGCAGACGGTATTCTACTCTACTAAAGGGGCCCTTACACGATCAATCATACTGACAGTATTTGAGCTGATTGGCGTTTTGACTGAACGTGTATGGGCAAGACTGAAGACTGATGGCCGTTTTCTTTTTGTTTTTTTATTGTTACTTAGTGGCAGGGAACAAAGTTAGTTTAGTTAAGAAGACAAATTAGTGACTTCCCACAGTCGAATGAGCTAAAAAGAACTTTATTCTGACTGGTAGTCTGAATGCTACGTGTAAAATTATACTTGAATGAAGAAAATACTGACGGTTGGACTGGTTCAGTCAGACTGACAGTATGATTGATCGTGTAAGGGCCCCTTAAGACTAGTCAGAGGGTCTTCGTCCCCTTCCCCACATTGTACTATCGAGAGAATCGGGAGATATGAAAATTAATTGAAATTTAAAACCTCAAAACCAATTTTTTTTGCAAATAAATCTTTTTCTATTAATCTCTTTGCAACTATATATAACTGTATATATAGCTATTATATATCCAGAGAGAGTTTTTCATGTCATAACTCGTTGAATCGATATAAACCAATTTTATATACGTTTATTCATCTCTATAATAAAATTTAGCTAGAAGATATTGTTTTTGGCATGAATCAAAAGATTGAAAGCAGAAACAAATGTTGCTATTTGAGTTTATATATTTTAAAATAGTCTAGCAAATTGATTTATTTACATGATAAATCTTTCTATTATAAAATACCATATATACTGGTATATTTTAAATAAGGATATTTCTCCTTTTCTTCTTTAGATTTATTTAATTTAGTATTTAAACATCTAATTACGTAATCAATAAGTCTATTTCATTTTCCGATGCTACAGCAAATAAACAAAACTTACGGGGTTAAACATTAATCTTTTCTATTCTTCTGGTATTCTAAACTACTGTACTGTATTTATTTTCTTTATCTATTTTTATTATATATTATTGAATATTTTCATTACATATATATATAGTTAAAGAAAAACAAGAATGACATTCGCCCTTGGGCTATAGCATAGTGGTAGAGTATCCGCCTCTTGTGCTTGGGGTCTAGGGTTCGCGTCCTGTTTCATGCCACAAAAATTTATTTGAATTGAATTCGCTACCAATAAATTGAACACAAAAAAAAAAAAAAAAAAAAAAAAAATAGAGACTGGGTCTAAAAAGCCTCCGATGCCGAAAAAAGGCCTTTAATTATTAATTATTATTCATATTTTAAAATATTTTAGTGGGGAAGGTGAGGAGAGGGGTGAATCTTCAAATATGTCAGACGTTTTTTTCATTTCCCCCTAAGGAAATATCACAGGCATATCTGATTCGGACCCGCTGATGGCGGTCCGCCGCCTTTTTTTAATCTCTTACAAAAAAAAGGATCTAATAACATTTTTGGATCTGGCTATCTTCATCTTGTTTTCCTGAAATACCTAGAAGATCCTTATTTGTATTTAATTTTTTTCATTCAGATAGACCTAATTCATAGATTACACTATATTTTCTGAGAGGAAAATTGTGACTTCAACAATTAAAACTTTAATTTTCAATAGGATTTGGACCAAGAGGTTCAATTAAAAGTCAAAAAATTTTTTAAAACAATACTTTATTTGACCCCAGACAATGTTTCATCCACTTGATGTAGGACTTCTTCAGTGGTTGGAGTAATAGAGAGCCATATAATATAAAATTATTAAACAGTAGGACTTTAACAAAATACATACAGACATACATGTAAAATTTAATATTACAAATAAACTCTTAAAAATATAGACCTAATTTTTTTTTTTTTTTTTTTTTTTTTTGTAAGAAATTTAATTTTCCTTAGATTTGTTTTCTACCGACAAATTAATTTTTTTTTATTCTTTGTTTCAGTGTCTTTTCTTCGCAATCGTTAAATCGTGCAACTTGTTTTCGATTACGGAAGACGGCGGAAGAAATATAGCCAAGTGTGATAATGTAAGAAAAGATTTTCAATTTTATTTTACTTACTAGGCTACTAATTTCAATGAATTTATTTTTCTCCGGTTCACCCATCCTCATTAACGTTTGGTCTCTGATAAAAATAAATCATTATATTAAATGATACTTTTCAATTCCTTTACTTGATTCTCAATTACGGTGTTAAAGGAGTCTTCCCTTCGTCTATTATGCGCCACGGAGGACAGACGCCGTTTAATATTTTTAAAATGGTCCATCGATTTAGGTTAAATTTATTTTATTATTATTATTATTTTTTATTATTCAGTATAAATATACATATACAATTGAGTCTATTTAATTTACAAGACGTTTTGCATGTTTGCAAGATGGATTTACCATTTACAATTTATCTAATCATATTATTTCTTCCCTTTGGGAAATCAAATACAGAGGAAGTAAAAACATTTCGTATCTGTCCAAAATATGTATAATCATCATAATTTTAATGTTTAGTAAATACAAGATACAATATCACATTTCTATTCATTTATAATAAAGGATCTGATTTTCATTGCTTCATTTATAAAATAGTAAAATTTATTGTATTTCTGCCCATTCAGTATCACCCCCATGAAATCTTCCTCTCCGGTTCCCACAATTTGAATTAAATGGAATCTCCTTAAGGCCTCGTATATTGGGCATTCCACTACTATATGGTATAGGGTCTCATTTCTTTGCAAGTTACATATTGTGCAGAGTTGTTTTTGGTCAATGATATGGGTGTTATTGTTCACTGTGAGTTTCAAGATGTAGGTGCCCGCAAGTCTCACCTGTCCCCAAAGCCTAATAAAGGGAAACCACACACTCCTGGTGAGATATTCCTGTGGAAGAAACTCTTCCGAGGAAAAAACAGAATTTGTTAAGTAAAATGGGCTAAAGCGCGAGTTGTTAATAGAATCAATATCTCTCAATATGAGACTCTGTCTGTAATTGGCCAGGGGCTCGCCCAGAAGTAGTCTAATCTTTGATGGGTCGTTTAGATTTTCAGTGTCAAAGCCTGCCTCATTAAATAGTAGTTTAGCTTGAGCCGCCCAATTATATTTAATATTAGATGATTCAGTAGGTAACAACTTCCTGAAGCAAACAGTTGGATAACGATTCTCTTTCATTGTCAGTACTTTTAATAGCCATCGCAGGGTAAGCTTCACGATGGTGTAAGAAAGATGGACCACACCGAACTCAAGACGCACCGCAGCATTAGGAGTTCCCCTCGGCAGTCGCAGAAGCCTTTTAAAAAAGGTCAGTTGGGCCCTCTCCACCAAATCACAGTAGCGGAGAGACCATATTGGTGCTGCATATAAGAGGGAAGTTTTTAGTAAAGATGAGTACATTTTTATACGAGCGTCCCAGGATCTGCAGCGGGACCTAGTTAGAATATCCATAACCGCTCCAGTAGCCACTCCTGCTCTACTCGAAGCGCTGTCGGCCGCCTCCAAAAAGGATCCAGAGCTCGAGAATGGGACCCCCAGATACGTAAAGGTTGTAACATTTTCAATTACGGTGCCATTGTATGTAAAATTCTTTCCTCCATTAAACCTTCCCTTATGGAAAATAACAATTTTTGTCTTTCTTGTGTTCAATTTCATTTGATTCTCATGACAGTAGTTAGACAAGGCTTCGAGCCCTCTGTTTACATCTAAAGGTGTATCACACAGCAAAACTAAGTCGTCGGCAAATAGTAGGTTGGTGATGTTGGTAGAATGATCGATGTTGATTCCCTGGCAGCCATATTTCCTAAGATATTCCTCCAGGTCAGCAATGAAAAGGGAGAAGAGGAACGGGCTTAAAGGCTCTCCCTGCAGCACTCCTCTGGTAATCTTAAATGGTTCAGAGAGTATCCTTCCATACTTCACACTGCCATGAGCCTTGTCGTATAGACTTTTTATTGTCATAATTATTTTGCTGCTCAGTCCACTTTTAAAAAGTTTAATCCAGAGCCTAGTATGAGGAATCGAATCAAATGCCTTCTCAAAATCAACGAACACTGCGAAAAGCGGTCTCTTTGGCTTGCACAAGTGTAAGTTTATAATGCTGTTCAGACTGAAAAGGTTGTCTAGGCAACTTCTTCCCCTCCTGAATCCTGCCTGTGCCTCCGGGATCAGTTCGGCTATTTCTGAATATATCTCAAGTCTACCCAGTATTATTTGTGTGAAAACCTTAGTCAAACAATTTACTAGGGCTATAGGTCTATAGTTGCCAGGCTCTGTTTTACTACCCTTCTTATGAATCATTGAGATTTCAATCTCGGACCATGAGGAAGGAACGGTTTGTTTATCGAAAATTCTGTTGAAATAATTTTCTAAATAGAGGTACCAATTTCCAGAAAGAGACCGCAGAAATTCGTTGGAAATTGTATCCGAACCGGGTGTTTTATTTTTCTTTGCCTTACGAAGGGATTCCTGTATCTCCAACGCTGAGATGGGAGCGTCAAGAAAAGGGTGCATAGTGTCAAAAAACAATATGTTATCAAGAATTCTTTCTGGGTATTGTTCTTCAAACCACGCATGCCAAGTTTCCAGACTTATATAAGCTTCATTTTTCTTTGAACGAAGCCGTTTAACGGCACTCCAAAAGCCACGACTATCTTTAACATTTTCAATTTGGTTCACGAGATCATTGAAATGGAGATCCTTTTTAGTTTTAATTAGTTTCCAATAATCTTTTTTAGCCGCCACAAATGAAGTTTTAAAATTTACATTGTAGTCGCTGTTCCTGAATATGTGAAAGCATTCTTGCACTCTTCTTTTAGCCCTACGGCATTCGCCATCAAACCAGGGCTTACTGACAGGGACCCTCCCATCTCTAATTGCCTTGGGCGTTAAAATAAGATTGAGCTCCTTAGCAGCTTCTTCTATTGCCAGAATAAAGTTTTCATTCCAGCTATCTATGGAGGCTTCTGTTTCCCGTGCGGAGCATCTTGGGGAAAGACTCATCACTTCATTGTACTCTCTTGCTTTGGTGCTATCCCAAATCAGGAGTTTATTTTTTGTGTTCGTTGTAATTTGGCTGGTACGAGCCCTATAATCCAGCTCCAAATCCACCCTGACAGGGAAGTGATCCGAAGCAGTGCTGTCCATAACTATCTTCATGTTGGAAACTAAGGCTAGCCCCTTCATGTTCGTCCATATCAGATCAAGCACCGAACATCCCAAAGAGCCAATATGAGTGAAGGATCCTGTAGAGTCATCCTCCGTTCGTCCATTCAAAACGAGCATTCCATTGCTTTCCATTACTTCTACCAAATCTTTACCCTTTTTATCAACTCGAACATCGTGTGTTTTTCTTAAAGCTCTTAAGCACGAACCCTCATAAACCTCCCGCAAACCCTGGTTCAGTAAGCCAATTTTACAGTTCCAATCTCCTCCCAACAAAAAAAGATGGTCTCCTCGCTCCGTTCTTAAAGATTCAAGTGTAGCTGACAAGGGTTCCCATATATAGTTCATATCGAGGGATGGTTTAAAATACACTAGGCCTATAACCATTTTGAGTCCAGAAACATGAGTCACCTCCAAAAAGATCCAAAAGTTGTTCTTTTCAATTAATTGTGCTACAAAGCGGTTGTTCTTAACGAAAATTGCCAATCCTCCGCTTCCTCTGCCTCTACTCTTCTCCCTCACAGCGGCCGAAGAGAACAATGAGTAGCCTTCAAGTTGCACGGGTAAGGTATCCAAATCCCGCAAGCTCCAGGTCTCGCTAATACATATTATTGTAGCCTCTGCCAATGAATCATATGAAGCAATATTTTTCATTCCCTGTACGTTCCAAAATGTGACTTGTTCTGTAATTAGTTTTTTTCAGTTTTATTCCGTGGATTTTCCTGCCTTCTCTGGTTTGAACCTTCGCTTGTTTTAGAATTACCAACTCCATTAAGTTTGAACTCTCCATCTACCTCAATCAACTCAAATAACTCATTGTTTATGAGTATTTTATCATAGCGGATAAAGACTTTGACGTTTTCTTGTTCCCGGCGTATCTTCCTCGCCATTCCCATTAGTATTTTCCTCTTTCTCATGATTTCGGGTGAGTAGTCCTCATCGATGTAAACTTTGGTTCCCTTGAGATTAGTCCGGTTACGGATCACCTCACTTTTTCCCTAATATCTGCAAATGTGACCTTGATGGGTCTATGTCTTCCTTCAATCACTCTTCCCAGTCTCTCCGCCTTTGTTATTCTTGCTCTAACCCTAACTTTGTTTTGGAGTAAATTCTCAATAGAACTAACTGGATTATCGCCTTCCGCTGTTTCTGGCACCCCTCTGATAATAAGATTATTTCTCCTTCTCTCTCTCTCAAGAAAACTCAACCTTTCTTCAAATAGAATCACCCTTTGGTTTAGACCGACTATCTCCCTTTTCATACTCTCCCTCTCCAGTCTGTCACTCTCTCTCTCCCTGGCCAAATCAATCAAAGCGGTTTCAACTTCAACAAATTTTGCTTGAATATTTTCAAGTAAGGCTTTCATCCCCTGTCTATCCGCCGCACCATCCGCTATGCCCTTTTTAATTTCATTCAGGAGCTCCAAAAGTGAGGGGAATCATTCTCATTACCAAGTGCCCGCTGCTTCTTGGGTGGATTTTCGAACACCTCCCCCACCTGATCCCCCGCATTCCCACTGTTGGTGGGCGGGCTATGGGTGATAACGGGTCTGTTTTTGGACGAAACAAAAAAACTATCGATTGATCTATTATTGGCTTTTCGTTCACCCATTGAATATATTGAATATTAAATTGATATAGAAAATGCTATTAAACAACAAAGGACAAATGTTATGAATATATATATAGCAATATAACTCAGTAGCTAGTCGATCGGTAATCTATAGGCTATGAATTACAAACATTAAAAGAAAAAAGAAAAACAAAAATATGCATTGCGCCTGTAGATCCGTGACCCGGAAATCTCCTCAGTCGGCTGCCTAAGAAATGCACTGCGCCTGGTAGATCCGTGACCCGGTAGTCCGCTCAGCTGGTGATCAACAAAAACATGCACTTCGCCTGGTAGGTCCGTGACCCGGTAGTCCTCTCAGCTGGTGCGTCTCGCCTTGACCGTTGCCCCCCGTCGAACAGGGTTTCCTCTGGGATTACCTCTTTTCCTCTACTTTCGCAGCTGTTACGGTCGTATATACTATCCCTCACCTCTCTTTCATCAAATTAGGATGGGAAGGGAGGTGTAGGTTGTCTTCACGACCCCCAACGGGCTATTTGGGATGACTTTTGTACTTTATAGGAAGGAGGCCCCTGGATTTTCTCTTTTAGAATGGTTTCTCTCTCTCTAGGTGATGATTCAAAATATCGATATCAATAATTTCCACAT
>JAKCPI010004516.1:0-14782 GCA_023213315.1 Euborellia annulipes | reverse complement strand
CCGGTTGCTTCATCCTGGGTGAGCTTGTTAGCCCCGACTTTTTTTGTAGTGCAGAAACCCACTTCAGTTTTATTTTTATAGTAAAATATACGATATTTCATCATTTTATTGCTAAAAAGAAGTATTCTAGAAGTACATATATTTGTTATTTTACCTTATATTCTACTTATTTTATCAATAAAATGATGAAATGTTGTATATTTTATAAAATATGTCATAGGCTAGGGCCCGCTTGCATCAGATCTCGTCGCCATATTTAGCCCTGAGTTAACCTCACTTTTGAGTAATTTCATATAGATATATGGGCAATTGGAGCCAAGGTCCGGGCTAAAGTTAGCCCAGGCCCAAAGGTGGGGCTAAGATTTAGCCCTGGGTTGACACGTACGAACATGTATTATGAACACAAGCATCCTAACTTCGCGAATATAAAAATATAAAAAATAATATAAATGCAATCTGGAATCTACCGTTTTTTTGTTATTATTCATTTTATGTCAATCAGGATTATACTCGTATATCCAGGTTATATTGCAAGTTGTTGAATATTCTAACTTCATCTAAGGCATTGCACATGTCTTGTTAATAAAACTATTTGTTTTCAAATTGAATGCAAATTGATATAATATTGATATTAAATATTTATATAAATATTTTCAGTTGATATTACTTCTTGTCAGGTCAAAATAAAAGGTATATTTCTTTTTGAAATTATCTTTATTTGAGCCACACAGCTGGCAATTTGTCAAAATAGTTGTGAAGATTGGAACAATTGACAAATTGTTATGTGAACACTAATAAATCTTGTTTATTTTTTTGAAAATTTTCAAATTTTAGCAAAAAAAAAATTAAATTCTTATATATAAATGTATATTAATAATATTTATTTAAATTATGGGTGCTAATATCAATTTTTATTTTTAATAATTTTTATAAGATGCCTTAATGGAGTTGCAAACTTCACAAACAGAACATGATTTGTTCCCCCGGAAGAGGGTTTCTGCATTACAAAAAAAAGCCATTTAGCCCGGGGCTAACAAGCTCACCCAGGATGAAGCAACCGGCCCTAAATGGCCTATGTAGCCGAGGTTTTTTTTTTTTTTTAATATAAAAAACACTCACACTTTTTTTACACTCACACACATACACGCAGTCTTTTCGGCAACTTAGGAAAATAGAAGGTATAGAAGATAGGCACGCTACCAACTACACCAAGCCCGGGGTCCGAGAAGGGTTAAAAAAAATTATTTTTATTCATTTGATTTTTTTTAGAACCATAGTAGATTTTGTCCAGTGAATAAAGTAGAAAAACTTTGGCCCGTATTTATAAACATTTCTAAGCTTTTTAATTTAAAATCTTGTTTTTAATTTTATATTTAAAAAAAAAACCTATTTCCCTTTGTAGTACAGTTGATAGAGTCCTGACTTCGATACTCCGGCATACCGGCTAATCCGGAATGCTGAAAAGCTACTTCTTCAGGATATTGCAGCAAAAAAAAGGAATAATTTAAGAAAACAAAGAATTACATTACAGATTTTTTTAGAGATAAATATTAAATGTTTCGGGTAATCCGGCCCGGTTCGGTTTAAGCCGGATTAACAAGATTATATCAAAGTTAACAAATATTTTGTTGGCACTTGACAGACAATATTCGTAAGTGTATTTGCCCAGTTAGTACTAGAGAAATAAATTTTTTAATCAACGGGTGAGTAGAGATTGTAAGATGTAAGACAGCTTACGTTTTCGTCCGAGGGAGACCATTTTAGCGGGCATAAAGAATAAAGAATGGGTACCGTAGGGTCCAAACCATAACGCCCGTAACGCTAGCCGTGGGCTGGATAGAAAAATAAATTATCCTGGCTTATTATTATTTTTTTCTTATAATATTGGAAGTGTTTTTATTTAAAAAATTTATTTTTTTTTTTTTAGGACACCATAAAAAATCCTAAAATTTCTCAAAAAAAAAAAAAAAAAAAATTTGTTATATGGTTTCTGTAGACGAAAATTCAGCTAATTCTATTATAGAAAAAAAAAATGTCCAAATCCCGCAATGCGAAACTATTGTGAATTAAATCGTCCAACGTAAAATGGCAATAATAAAAAAAAAAAAAAAAATTCATAAAGGATAAATAGAAAAACGACAAGAGACTTACATTTCTAGTAATCTCGGGTGTTTCGGGGTGCGAGGTGTGCAAAGAGGAGATGCCGGTGCCGGTGGTGTCGCCGGATCTTTTATTGTTTACCGCCGCCTCAGGTATTTCAATAGAGATATCTATATATTTGATTGGGCACCTTGCTACGTGGGGTTGGATGTCTCTGGCCGGTGTTTGCGATGCCCCGCGTCTTTATAAGCCACTCGTAGCGAGCGGGTGGGCGCCGATGCGCGCGCCCAAACGCCTCTAACTCTCGTCTCTTGCAAAACCAGCCTACCTATTTCTATCATCCCCCAATCTGCATCTACCTTATCTACTTTCACTCCCTTGGGGCACTCGGACAATCGAATTGAAATTATTCATAAGCACCTTCTCTTCTTTTTCTCATAAATCCACTTGAAATTGAACCAACTTATATATTCAATTAATTGGGCATTTGTTTTTGTTATTATTTCAATATCCATTCAGTATATAGAAAGGAAAACAAAAAAACATCTACAGTATATATTAAAATTAATCCTTAAAACAAAAGCCTTTACGTTAAATATTATATTATTATTAAAATGGAGGTTTTGTTGCTCAGGGGTCCACATCTTGTGGGTACGTGGATGGCGACCACGAGCTACCCGAGCTGGGACGGACAGTTCTTCTGTTCTTCACATGTCTGTCCCTTCCTTCTATATTTTCAACGGGCGTCAGACCGTGCAACGGGCCGGCCTGTCATTTCTTCCGGTCGTAAATAACCCATTCCGAGACCCCTTTCCCGCCGACCGCGGGATTAAGGCGAAGATAGAAGAAGATTAAAATGAGGGTTTTGAAATTAAAAAAAAAATAAATAAAAATCCAAAGTATACTTATTTATCAGTTAATAAATAATGTCATTTGTCATTTTTACTATCCATGGGCGTAACTAGGGAATTTGGCTGGGAGAGGCTAGCATCCTCGGGGGGCTTGGAAGGCCCCATATTGTCTCAATTTTTCTTGGGGCGGAGAACCTTCTGGGGGGGGGGGGGAGCACGAGTCGGGTCCCCGGGACCTCTCTAGTTACGCCCAAGTTATTATCCCTTTGGAGAAGTTAAGTCGTTTTTTGTTAGTATGAAAATTGGACCCTTTTACGCATTAGTGTGTCAAGCGCCAAGTACCGAGTTTTGAGAAAATTAACATTAAAGTTTTTTGTTTTCATTGGATTATATATAATTTTTTGTTGTCAATTGTGCAAGTAACAATAAATATCAATTTTTCTAGGACATATTTCATAAAAAATACTAATAATTATAGCATTTGAAACAATATTCCGTGCTTAACTCAATTTTTAATTTTTTGGCGCTTGACACACTAATGCGTAACAGGGTCAAATTAGTTGATGTGGTGCCAGTCGGTTTCGGAACTGATCCATATCAGGGAGGAAGAAGGACCAGGACTAGTATGAATGAACCGCGCTTCCTGGGAGAAGAGGGGGGGGGATATAAGAGATGCCAAGCTTAGCTCAAGCAACTCGTCAACATTCAACAAGATAAATTTTATTATAAGGACATCTGCCAAAAATAAATACTTTTGCGTATTATCCGTTTATTTGTAAATATTTCGATTCCAGTGATATAGAACCATCTTCAGTACAATCAACAGATGTTTTGCAAATCGTTAATTCCTAAATAAACGGATAATACGCAAAAGTATTTATTTTTGGCCGATGTCCTTTTAATAAAATTGATCATCCTTACGGCCATCTACAACCAATTCACCAAGATATATTTTCGTTGGCTGGAGATTGTGTATATTATTGATAGGCAGTCAGGATTAGAAAAAAACACTAATTAATTTCAATGTGCTCGTTGACGTTTCGTGTACTAATCGCCTCCTTCCTCAGAACTGAGCAAGTGTCATATATTTTTAACATTTAGATTACAATGTATAATTATAGAGATGTAACTTGTGGCTGTGTATGTTGATTAGAGGAGAGATATGGAAGCAGAGGCAGCCAAGAAAGAAAAATTCTCTGAATGCTTAACCAATCAGCCGGAGACTTTTCGGTCTATTTATTAGGCTATAAACCATCCTCAGTCCATTAATTAGTATATTTATGCTCGGAGTTGGTCAGATTATAATTAATATACATCATTGTAAAATAGAATGCTATTATATATGTATACAGTATTATGAAATCTGGGCTTAAATGAATATGATGGTTGCTTATGCGAGTTTCAAATATATCTATCAATCTATCTATAGATATATCCAGGTGATTGGTTAAGCATTCAGAGAATTTTTCTTTCTTGGCTTCTTTTTTGGTTCAACACAAGATGTTATTAAAGCAATTATCTCGATTAAAATGGTTGCTTTAATAACATGTTAAAAATTTATTTTTAACATTTAGTGGAAATATACTTTTACAAATGGTACCTAAATGCTAAATTTGACACCTGCTCAGCCCTGATGAAGGGGGCGATTAGCACCCAAAACGTCGATGAGAACATTGACCCTTCTTATATAGTGTAATTGCATTTTCGGACTTTTGCCACTATGATTCTCAGCAAGCGATATATGCGGATTTAAAATTTAACATTTTGTTGAGAGACCTTATTACCTTATTAGTATACAGCACAGGGACTCAGGCTCTCGGCGGCCCTGGGTGAATGTCAAATTTTCCGACTTTTTAGAAGAGTAAATAAACTAATTTTAGGTCTATAACAAGAAGTATTTTTTCTAGTAATTTCCGTTGGGTTGGTGCAATTTCTTTTAAATATTGTTCAAGTAATTCACAAAACATGTGAACCCTAAAACACAACATACCCTCAAAAAATCTGGTGTTACTGGCGTACAACTTTCTCTAGCCTTCGGTAATCGAAAGTTGTGATCTGTGCTTGTCACACCAGATTTTTCGCGTCGACATATATTTAGTTTCCGCCGAATATACATTTAAAAGAGCATCTAAAAAATAATTGATTTTTGAATTTTAATCAAAATCGTTGGAGTGAATTTTGAGAAAATGGAAAAAAAGTGAAAAAGTACAGTAAAGTATTAGTACTCTTTGGCTAATTTTGATTAAAAGCTTATTTTCTCCGTCCCGGGGGTGTTTAACTTAAATATAAAATTTCAACCTCATAGCTCACTCCTTTCATTCTTAAAATCACACACACAGACAGACCATGTCGCGAAAACCACTTTTTTTTGGAATGAGGGGACCTCAAAACGTGTATATCCATCAAAATCTCGACATCGAATTTTTCACATGAATCCAATACTTTCTCTCTCTCTCTCTCTCTCTCTCTCTCTCCCCTAAAATATATATATATATATATATATATATATATATATATATACACCACCAACACACCAGTTACTCTCGGCCTGGGGAGTAGGCAGGTTGAGACCCCGGGAACCAAGAGCTAACACCCCGACTTGGGGAGTAGGCAGATTGAGGCCCCAAAGTCAACCCAAACCAAACACAAACCCGATTACACAGAACCAACCACTGTCCATTCCTCAGAGACAAACCCAGACCTCTGAGGCATCCACCAAACACACCACCAACACACCGACTTGGGGAGTAGGCAGATTGAGGCCCCGTAGTCAACCTAAACCGAACACAATTACACACACCCAACCTTCCTCCAGTTCTCAGAGACCAATCCACGCCTCTGAGTCATCCACCAAATTGACCTGGGGACCAGGAAGACTGCGACCCCGTAAACAACCCCCCTCCACCATTACCTCCTAACTTCCTTCTCTCTTGAAAATGGCTCCAAAAGGAGAGCCGAAACGTCGAGTAAATCTCAGCACCCCACGCGACTTAACCCGAGAAAACTTGTCTTCGCATATATATTACATATACACATAGGTAAGAGAAAGAATAAATAAGCTAAACCAAATTTCGTTGCCCAAAGTGGAAAGAAAATTTGTTCTGCAGCAATCTAGAAACTCTTTTCTATTTCAAAATCTTGTTCATATTTATTTCTAGCGAACTCGCCTCACCGAGAACAATATTAATAAAATAAGACACTAGAACGCTCTTTTCATAAACCAAATGCAAGTTATTATTTATTGGTTGTTATTTTTTTTAGCATAAAAATCAAGGTTGAAGCGGGGGGGGGGGGGCGAGGATTGCATCCAATTAGGCATCTGTATTGTCAGAATTAGTCAACTTTGTATTCATTTAATAGAATTAATGCCTTTCTAAATTTCATATATTTTTTTCCCATAATAATAACTCAATTAGTAAGCTTTATTTAATGAAAATGAATAAATAAAACAATATAACAAATAAATAAAAATAATTCATCCAAAAACCCAAACAAAACGACTTTTTTTTTTTGTATAAAGCAGGGTGTGAGTTTATCGTTGCAGAGTTATGTGTTTATATAAACAATTTAAATATTTAAATTCAATTAAAATATGTAATGTAAATAAATCTTAATTACGTAGTATCAATTTTCATTATTTTTGGACAAAATTATCTCAAAGGAAAAGAGATATTTGCTTCGTTTTGTTTCTAGTAATTTTAAAATAATAATAGTAAAAAGCCAAACGATAAAATACAAAACCTCACCCCTATATAAGGGAGACGCGGGCAAAGTGGCCACTCTAAGCGAGTTTTATTTTTACTTTCTCTTACCCATGTATATATGTAATATATATATAGAGAGAAAGTATTGGATTCATGTCAAAATTTCGATGTCGAGATTTTGATGGATTTTCACGTTTTGAGGTCCCCTGAAAAAAAAGTAGTTTTTGGTCTGTCTGTGTGTGTGTGTTCAATTTAAAGCATGAAGGAAATGAACTAGGAGGTTGAAATTGTATATTTAAGTTAGGTACCCCCATGGGACGTGATATGAAGCTTTTGAACAAAATCGACCAAAGAGTACTAGTACTTTACTGATGCACTTTTTCAGTTTTTTTTTTTATTATTTTCTCAAAATTCGCTCCATAGATTTTGATTAAAATTCATAAATCAATTATTTTTTAGATGTTCTTTAAAATGTATATTCGCCCGGGAGCTGTGGCTCAGTGAGAAGACATTAGCTTCTCACACCGGAGTCCCAGGTTCGCGCTTCCCGTCCCAAGCGAGAAAAATTTATTTCATTTGATTTGACTACAAATCATTTTTTTTTTTTTTATATAAAAAACATTCACACTTTTTTCTCATTCACACACACATTCATACAGTCTTTTCGGCAACTCAGGCCATATAAGACTTTGACGATAACCGTTGTAGAGAATATATCTATTGTGGGTTGAGGCATTTCTATTTAACAAATCATTTGAAATAAATAGGAATGGGGTCTAAATGGTCTTAGATGCGAAAAAGACCTTAAAAAAAAAATGTATATTCTTATTTTGCTATTGAAATCTTCTAAAGACCACTTTACTCTTGTATTTCATAGGAATGTTTATAAATTTTACATCTTCAATTCTAATAATATATCGGCGGAAACTAAATATATGTCGTCACAAAAAACCTGGTGTGACAAGCACAGAACATAACTTTCGATTACCGAAGGTAAGAGAAAGTTGTCTGCTGTGCGACCAATCACACCAGATTTTTAAAATAGAGAAACTTGTTTCATAGCATCAAATTAAAAATATTTTAACATATACTGACTGTATTTTCAAAGATTTTTTTTTTTATTCAAATTTTAACGTTCCTATTATCATTCTACTTCAGACATGACAATCTAATAAATTACAAACGTTATTTAATGTCATTTTTTTTAGATAAATTTTTCAAGTCTCAATTCCTTCTGCATTATTGGATGAAAAAATAAATTCCCTCGTCGATTTGTTTACGTTTTTTTTTCTGTTATATCGAGACATCTCAATCAAAAAATTTGATGGATAATAATAATTGCTTTTAAATTAATGGAGTTATGAGCTATTGTTTTTATTGCAATTTTTGCGAGTTGATTTTTTGATAAGTAATCGATTAAATAAAACATTTTTTTTTTATTTGCATTAAAAGAAAGGGAGAGCACATGTTTCAGCACTTGTCAATTTATTTCCACCTCATCTCGATTGATGTTAATATTTATATTCACTCAGTGATATGATAAGAGAGCGAGTCATAATTTTTAGGCTTTCAAAATATTAATATAACACTCAATAAATGAAATAAAAGTACGTAGTACAGTTTCAAATTGTATATTTTGATTATTTAATGAGAAGAAAAAAAAATTTCTTATTAATCAAATTTTTTGATTTATAGTAATTTGAAAATAGAATTAAAAAATCTATCTCTGTCTCTTGAAATAAAATATAAAATTCCATCGGGAGATAAAAAAAATAAATAAATAAATAAACTGATAAAGTTGTGAATCCCTTTGGAAATGAACCGTATAAACATAAATATGAAAATAAACTTTCTGTGAAAAATTTGTAATTTTTACTTTCTCTTACTTATGTATATATGTATATATATAGAGAGAGAGAAAGTATTGGATTCATGTCAAAAATTCGATGTCGAGATTTTGATGGATCTTCACGTTTTGAGGTCCCCTGAATCCAAAAAAGTGGTTTTCGCGACATGGTCTGTCTGTGTGTCTGTGAACAAAATATCTCAAGAACGAAAAGAGCTAGAAGGTTGAAATTTTATATTTAAGTTAGGCACCCCCATGGGACGTGACACGAAGCTTTTGAACACAATTGGCCAAAGAGTACTAGTACTTTACTGATGTACTTTTTCAGTTTTTTTTCGATTTCTCAAAATTCGCTCCAACGATTTTTTTTTTTAATTCAAAAATCAATTATGAAGAAGGGAAATGGCTGTGATGATAATTTAATAAGGAAAGCTATGAGCAGGGCAGTCAGCAGAAATTAAAAAAAAACTTTTCTATTATTTCGTCGACGTTTCGGGAGCGCGTCGCTCCCATCTTCAGGACGAAATAATTGTTGAACAAAAGTTGGTTAATTATTTCGTCCTGAAGATGGGAGCGACGCGCTCTCGAAACGTCGACGAAATAATAGAAAAGTTTTTATTAATTTCTGCTGACTGCCTTGCTCATAGCTTTCCTTATTAAATTAATTATTTTTTAGATGCTCTTTAAAATGTATATTCTCATTTTGCCATTGAAATCTTCTGAAGACCACTTTACTCTTATACTCCATAGAAAAGATAGGAGAAATGGCTACCATGGTAACAAAATATAAACATTTTCCCATACTTATAAAGTTTACATCTTAATTCAAATTTTTCGTACTGTCGGGAACTAAATATGTCGACAGAAAAAACTGGTGTGACAAGCACAGTACACAACTTTCGATTGAAGACGGTAAGTTTTTTTTTAACTTTCTCTTACCTCTCTATATGTTAATAGATAGAGAGAGAGAGCCTTTGGCCTTGGTGTAGTTGGTAGCGCGCCTGCCTTGTATACCAAGGGTCGAGAGTTCGGATCCCAGGCAGTCCGATGATTTTATTTAAGCCATTTGGATACCAAAACGGATATCGTTAAAATCTTAAATGGCCTAAGTTGCAGAAAAAGACTGTGTGAATGTGTGTGAGATAGTGAGTGTGGAAAAAGTGTGAAGTTTTAAAAAAAGAACCCCCCCCGCCCCGAAATATTCAAAAATGAGTTCAGACCCTCCTCCCCGAAAAATAAATAATTATTACTTTCTCTTACCTCTATATATATGTTAATATATATAGAGAGAGAAAGTATTGGATTCATGTCAAAAATTCGATGTCGAGATTTTGATGGATCTTCACGTTTTGAGGTCCCCTGAATCCAAAAAAGTGGTTTCGCGACATGGTCTGTCTGTCTGTGTGTGGGTGTGTGTGTGTGTCTGTCTGTGTGTGTGTCTGTGTGTGTGTCTGTGAACAAAATATCTCAAGAACGAAAAGAGCTAGAAAGTTGAAATTTTATATTTAAGTTAGGCACCCCATGGGACGTGACACGAAGCTTTTGGACAAAATCGACCAAAGAGTACTAGTATTTTACTGATGGACTTTTTCAGATTTTTTCGATTTTCTCAAAATTCGCTCCAACGATTTTTTTTTTAATTCAAAAATCAATTATTTTTTATATTCTCTTTAAAATGTATATTCTCATTTTGTCATTGAAATCTTCTGAAGGCCACTTTACTCTTGTACTCCATAGAAAAGATAGGAGAAATGGTTGCCATGGTATCAAAATATAAATATTTTCACATTTAAATTTTACATCTTGAAAATCGAATGTACCGTACTGTCGGAAACTAAATACATGTCGACACAAAAAATCTGGTGTGACAAGCACAGTACACAACTTTCGATTACCGAAGGTAAGAGAAAGTTGTGTGCTGTGCGCCAGTCACACCAGATTTTATATACTCTTTTCTCTTTTACTCTAGCTACTTTTACCAAGAGGTCGCGGGTTCGCATTCTAGACAAAAATTCATTTCAGTCCTCGGGCTTGATTATTTAAGCCATTTGGATACCAAATTGCTTATGTTATGGAGCAGGCAGCCAGGAAATAAGCCTCTACGAAATGGAGAAACAGTCTCCACTAATCTTGAGTTTCATTTGTAGAGGCTTATTTCCTGGCTGCCTGCTCCATAAATTGTTAAAAATCTAATTTTGCGGGGCACCTAAAAAGCGTGGGGCTCGTAGGCGATCGCCTACTCCGCCTAATGGGTCATCCGGCACTGATTATACAATACTACTCTGCTGTCAAGCTTTGTTTTTGGGATTCCCTATAGAATTTAAGATGTTGAAAATTCCTAGATATTCTAGAGAAGATAGAATTTATTAAAAATTCACAATAAATAAATAAAAGCTAGAAAAGTGTGAGAGAGAGAAAGGGGTGAGGTGGGGGAATGGGAATCAATAATATGTAATTTAATTCAAGCAAGTATGAATGTGAGACGAGGAATTTTTTTTATAAATAGAGACACTTCAACTCAACCTACATCATATAGAGTCTAGTTATATTATAATTTTATTTTTAATTTTTATTTTATTAAATTTAATAAATTTTATGAATTTATTCTTATATTCGTTTATGAATGAATTCGTCTCGTATACATATATACAAATATTACAATTGAGAAAGTATTTTTTTTATTATTAAATTTGAACGAATATATAAGCATGTAAAAAAAGGAAACATCGAATATTGAATTGTGAGTTAAAAAAAAGTTATTGGATTTAATTAAAAAAAAAAGAAATTCATATGCAAGAATCCCTTCATTCCTTCGTTCGTATAAAATGAAAATATTTTCTTATTAAGGGGGATTTCGCTGAAACTTAGAGAGATTAAAACATAATCTGTATTTTATTTTGTATGGTGAAGTTGAAAAATGTCCAATTCAAGATTTCTCGAGAAAAATCATATTAAATGTGGCAATATTTAAAACCATAAATGAAAATAATCTGGTGTGACTGGTCGCTCAAAACTTAACTTTCTCTTACCCTTTGGCAAGGGAAAGTTGTGTTCTGTGCTTATCACACCAGATTTTTTGTATCGAGATATATTTAGTTTCCGATATTTGACTCAAGATGTAAAATTTTTTTTTTTAAACATTCACACTGTCTTTCGGCAACTCAGGCCATATAAGACATTTACGATATCCGTTATTGATTTAATAATATACATATATGGGGTCCAGGCATTCTTATTTAAGCCATTTGGTATCCAATTGGCTTAAATAAAATCATCGGACTGCCTGGGGTCCGAACCCGCGACGTTTGATATACGAGGTTAGCACGCTAACCCCTACACCACGCCCCGAGGGCAATATGTAAAATTTATATGTGCAAATATTTATATTTTTTTCCATGGCAATCATTCCTATGAAGTGCTAGAGCAAAGTGGTCTTCAGAAGATTTCAATGACAAAATGAGAATATACATTTTAAAGAGAATCTAAAAAATAATTGATTTTTGAATTAAAAAAAAATCGTTGGAGCAAATTTTGAGAAAATCGAAAAAAAAAAAAACTGAAAAAGTGCATCAGTAAAGTACTAGTACTCTTTGGTCGATTTGTTCAAAAGCTTCGTGTCACGTCCCATGGAGGTGCTTAAATAAATATAAAATTTCAACCTCCTAGCTCTTTCCGTTCTTGAGATATTCTGTTCACAGATAGACAGACAGACAGACACCCAGATTCACAGACCATGTCGCGAAAACCACTTTTTTGGATTCAGGGGACCTCAAAACGTGAATATATATTAACATATATATAGAGGTAAGAGAAAGTAAAAAACAATTTATTGTAAGGCAATTATTAGTATTTATACTTTTTTTTGAGGAAAAATGAATGAATGGAAAGAAAGTCTTATAAGAAACCAAAGAGAAAGAGAATTACAATTACTCTATGCATCTGTGTCATGTATTAAATACTGTAGTACGACGATTGCATTCTTGTCCGTTTTAATCCTAATCTTAATTAATGGTCCCTGATTATATGTGACTCAAATAAATCTCTTCATTAAGGTATCATTTCTTAGATGAGTAAAGAAGAGAAATCTCATTTATCAATCTGGTCGACTCGCCATTTCCTTCTAGAACTCAACTAATTCCGTATTAAGAGAAAAAAAAAATGTACGTAATCAAGTGTCATTCTAAAAAATGTACCCATCGAATCGATTTGTTAATTGGACCCTGTTACGCATTAGTGTGTCAAGCGCCAAAAAAAAAATTAAAAATTGAGTTAAGCAGGGAATATTGTTTCAAATGCTATAATTAATAGGATTTTTTTGAAATATGTCCTAAAAAAATTTATATTTAATGTTACTTGCATAAATGACAAAAAAAATTATATATAATCCAATGAAAACAAAAAACTTTAATGTTGATTTTCTCAAAACTCGATAGGTGGCGCTTGACACACTAATGCGTAACAGGATCCATTTAACGTCCTACTAGATATTTTTATTTTCTTTTACGTATGTATAGGCTATATATAGATAGAAAGTATTGGATTCATGTCAAAAATTCGATGTCGATTTTGATGGATCTTTACGTTTTGGGGTCCCCTGAATCCAAAAAAAGTGGTTTTTACAAAAAGGTCTGTCTGTGTATTTGTTAACAAAATATCTCAGTAACTAAAAGAGCTACAAGGGTAAAATTTTATATTTAAATTAAGTACCTCCCCAAGAGATGGAAATAAGCTTTTAAACAAAATCGGTCAAAAAGTACTAATACTTTACTGATGCACTTTTTTAGTTTTTTTTTCGATTTTCTCAAAATTCGCTCCAAATTGTTTGAAGCACACTTTACTCTAGTGCTCCCTAGAAAAGATAGAAAAAATGGTTGCCATGGTAACAAAATATAAATAATTTCCTATGCTTATAAAATTCTAATATATCGGCGAAAATTAAATATATATATCTACACAAAAAATCTGGTGGGACAAGCACAGAATATAACTTTCGATTACCGAAGGCAAGAGAAAGTTTTGTGCAGTGCGACCAGTCACACCAGATTTTTTCTATTTAGAAAATCATTTGATGACCTTTGTTTGCAAAGAGAAGTATTACGTAATCAAATTTCCGACATTTTTTAGAGCACCCCCCCCCCATCGTCAGCAAAAATAAGTAAGTAAATCGTGACCTACCCTTACTAAAGAAAATATTTCTTTTCTCTTTGTCCGGCTTTTTTTCTCTTAAAAATATTTGCCCTCTCTTGCCTTGTCAACAAAAATAAGTAAATGTGAAACCCCGCCCCCCCCCTTCTTCAGACTGCTTACGTAAATCATGAATGTGCCCAAAAGAGATATTCGGCTTAATTTGGGTAAATTGAAATAAGTCAACGAATGTGCATCACCTGACTAATGTAGGGGCTCAAAACTGTTGGGTCAAAAGGGAGAAAACTTTAGCAAGTTCGAAAGTTCTCTTCAAAGAGTGAGAGAAGACTCCTCTTATTGCCTTTTTTTAGCAAAACAAGCCCTTTTTATTTATCGTTTAGAATCCTATTAGCGATTCTCTTTGAAGAATTATACAATCGTAGCTCTAAGTTTAGGTCCTTGAGAGAAAAAAATTAATTCCCACCACCATTTATAATTAATAAAATTATTATTATGAAAACGAAGAGTAAAGTAAGTTAAACGGGGGGGGGGCTGACTGGTGTAGTGGGCTAGGGGGTCGGCTTCTACAAAGGAGATTCATGTTCAAAACCTGGGCGTGAGGGACCTTGGGCGTGAGGGATTTTTGATTAAATAAATATTTTTATTTAATATAAACAAATCCTGAAGCAAGCCCTGGATTGGAATATAGGATCTTGCCACAATAGCCCCCAGGCAACTCTACGAGAAGAGGGAGTTGCTGTGACATCCCGTCCTGTGGAAGGGACGTAAAGAAGGTTCCCACTCAGTGATGCATTCTTCGAAAGGAGTAGGCTACACGCCGGTGCTGAGGGAGTCTCTCCTCAAACTAGGACATCCTCCATAGCATAGAAGAGGTTGGATATAAGGATTAGTTCACTAATTAGAAACGAACGCAGGAGGAGAAGTTAGAGATAGGAAATGATGTAACTTCACGGGGTGCCGGTAGATGGCTACGGCCTTCAGGTGGGCTTTCCGCCTAGCCAGGGGGTTTCTTGAGCCCCTTGCCCGCCTCCGCTGAGCAAGTTTATTGCCAATTTGGGATATTTATTGTTGCAATGCAAGTGTTAAGATGTTAAGGAAGGATATTGAGTATAAGCGAGGCTATCTACTAGGCACAG
>JAKCPI010004514.1:0-10531 GCA_023213315.1 Euborellia annulipes | reverse complement strand
CTTTATTTCTATGCTAAAAAAATAACAACCAATAAATAATAACTTACATTTGGTTTTATGAAAAGAGCGTTCTAGTGTCTTATTTTATTAATATTGTTGTCGGTGAGGCATTGAGTGGATATTAGTTCGCTAGAAATAAATATGAACAAGTTTCTAGATTGCTGCAGAACAAATTCCGCTTGGGCAACGAAATTTGGTTTAGCCTATTTTTTCTTTCTCTTACCTATGTATATCAGTAACCCATATAGAGAAGAAAGTATTAGTTCATGTCAAAAATTCGATGTCGAGATTTTGATGGATCTTCACGTTTTGAGGTTCCCTGAATCCAAGTGGTTTTTCGTGACATGGTCTGTCTGTGTGTGTGTCTGTGAACAAAATATATCAAGAACGAAAAGAGCTAGGAGGATGAAATTTTATATTTAAGTTGGGCTTGCCATATGGGACGTGACACGAGAAGCTTTTGAACAAAATTATCCAAAGAGTACTAGTACTTTACTGATGTAATGTTGCCATGGTAACAAAATATAAATATTTTCCCATGCTTATAAATTGTACATCTTGAATTCAAATGTACCGTACTGTCGGAGCCTAAATATAGTCGACACAAAAAAAATCTTGTGTGGCAATCACAGTATACAACTTTCTCTTGTCGAATAGTAAGAGAAAGTTGTGTGCTGTTGCGACCAATCACACCAGATTTTTTGAGGGTATCTGTTATGTTTTAGGGTCGACATGTTTTAATGAATTGTTATAGACCCTAAAATTAGTTTATTTACTCTTGTAAAAAGTTGGGCAATTTGAGATTCACCCAGGGCCACCGAGAGCCTTACTGAGTCCCAGGGCTGTTTACTAATTAGGTCTTTAAAAAATGTTAAATTTTAAATCCGCATATATCGCCTGCTTAGAATCATAGTGGCAAAAGTTCGAAAATTCAATTTTTGAGTTAAGCTACGAAACGTTGTTAAAACGTCTTCTCTTTTGAGTGGCAAAGTGGCGAAAATATATTTTCTTTGCTATTGATTGTGGCCTTAATTTACATTCATTTGTTGCCTCGCTAGAAAAGCACTTTTTTGGATTCAGGGACCTCAAAACGTAAAAATCCATCAAATTCTCGACATCGAATTTTTGACATGAATCTAATACTTTTTCTCTATATATATTAAAATATATAGAGGTAAGAGAAAGTAAAATATTTCATCAAATGACACCTAATTGTTATATTTGACACCTGCACAGTTCTGAGGAAGGGGGCGACTCATACTAGTCCTGTTTGGTCCTTCTTCCTCCCTGAAGATGGGCACCATATCTACTAATTATCATATTAACATAAAACGACTTAACTTCTTCAAAGGGATTAACATGGGCGTAACTAGAGAGTAGGGCTGGACGGTAAACCGGTAAAAATTTTTTTTACCGAAAGCGCGGTAACGAACCTCTAATTCGGAAAAACCGGTTTTTCTCGAAAGTCGGTAAAAACCGGGAAAGCCTAGGTTCCGCGAAAAAATGTTCCGCGGCGGCAAACTTTGGTTCCGCGGGCGGCAAAAAATTGGCGTCTCTAAAAAAGGTAAAATATTTTTTCGGACGGGAAAAAATTTTGGTTCCGCGAAAAGAAAAAAATGTTCCGCCTCCAACTGCCTCGGTACGCCTCTGCGGTTTTTACCAACTTTCGAGAAAAACCGGTTTTTTTCATTATCGAGGTCGGTAATGAAAATCCATTACCGTCCAGCCCTACTAGAGAGGTCCCAGGCGCCCCGGCTCGTGCCCATCCCCCAGAAGGTTCTCCGCCCCAAGAAAAATTGATACAATATTGGGCCTTCCAGGACCCCAAGGATACTAGTCCCATGGACCCCCCGAGCTAAATTCCCTAGTTACGCCCATGGATAGTAAAAATAACAAATGACATTATTTATTAACTGATAAATAAGTATACTTTGGAATTTCATTTTTTTTTTTTTTTTTTAATTTCAAAACCCTCATTTCAATCTTCTATCTTTGCCTTAATCCTGCGATGCGGGGTCGGCGGGAAAGCGGTCTCGGAATGGGTTATTTACGACCGGAAGATATAGAACAGGCCGGCCCGTCGCACGGTCTGACGCCTGTTGAAAATATAGAAGGAAGGGACAGACATGTGAAGAACAGAGGAACTGTCAGTCCCAGCTCGGGCTAGATCGTGGTCGCCATCCACGTACCCACAAGATGTGGGCCCCTGAGCAACAAAACCTCCATTTTAATAATAATAATACAATATTTAACGAAAAGGCTTTTGTTTTAAGGATTAATTTTAATATATACTGTAGATGTTTTTTTGTTTTCCTTTCTATATACTGAATGGATATTGAAATAATAACAAAAACAAATGCCCAATTAATTGAATATATAAGTTGGTTCAATTTCAAGTGGATTTATGAGAAAAAGAAGAGAAGGTGCTTATGAATAATTTCAATTCGATTGTCCGAGTGCCCCAAGGGAGTGAAAGTAGATAAGGTAGATGCAGATTGGGGGATGATAGAAATAGGTAGGCTGGTTTTGCAAGAGACGAGAGTTAGAGGCGTTTGGGCGCGCGCATCGGCGCCCACCCGCTCGCTACGAGTGGCTTATAAAGACGCGGGGCATCGCAAACACCGGCCAGAGACATCCAACCCCACGTAGCAAGGTGCCCAATCAAATATATAGATATCTCTATTGAAATACCTGAGGCGGCGGTAAACAATAAAAGATCCGGCGACACCACCGGCACCGGCATCTCCTCTTTGCACACCTCGCACCCCGAAACACCCGAGATTACTAGAAATGTAAGTCTCTTGTCGTTTTTCTATTTATCCTTTATGAATTTATTTTTTTTTTTTATTCTCATTGCCATTTTACGTTGGACGATTTAATTCACAATAGTTTCGCATTGCGGGATTTGGACATTTTTTTTTCTATAATATTAGAATTAGTTGAATTTTCTGGATTTAGTCTACAGAAACCATATAACAAATTTTTTTTTTTTTTTTTTTTTTTTTGAGAAATTTTAGGATTTTTTTATGGTGTCCTAAAAAAAAATAAATTTTTTAAATAAAAACACTTCCAATATTATAAGAAAAAAAATAATAATAAGCCAGGATAATTTATTTTTCTATCCACACCACGGCTAGCGTTACGGGCGTTATGGTTTGGACCCTACTACTTTAAAAAAGAATCTTAATTTTAGTGTGTTTTGGAATACTAAATTTACAAATGTTTACAACAAAAAAACATTTGAAAATTACAATTTTCTTCGAAAAATAAAGTATGTATTGTAATTTTACAAACATTGTATAGTATTTTTCGTAAAAAATTGTATTTTTTCTCCAAAGCAGTTTAGGAATTCTAAAATTACCACACATTTACACTCTAATTTTCAAATGTCATTCTAAAATTACAATCAGGGGCGTATATATGGGGGTGGGGGCGAGGGGGCCCGGGCCCCCCCGAAATTTCCCAAACACACATATATAGGGATATACAGACATCAGCGCAACAAATTTTTCCGCAGGATGGAAAACTTTGGTTCCGCAAAAAAAAAAATGTTCCGCAAAAAATTTCGTGTGAAAAAAAATTTAGTTTCTTAAAAAAAAATTTTCCGCAAAAAAATTTTTGAGTTCGCCCCCCCCCCCCCCCGAAAAAAAATTTCTATATGCGCCCCCTGATTACAATACATTTGTAAATGGTTTTTGCAAAGATTTACTAAATTTAGTATGATTTTGTGTAGGAAATATGCTTCCTAAACAATTGTAAAATGACAAAATAAATTTTTACAGTGTACGGTACCCATTCTTTATTCTTTATGATGTTTGGCCTCACCAATAAAAAACACTCACATGTCTTGTTGAATTTATTCTTTATGCCTACTAAAATGTTCTCCTTCGGACAAAAACGTAAACTCTCTTATATCTTACAATCTCCACTCACCCGTTGATTAAAAAAATTTATTTCTTTATGATAAAATGGTGGAAGCAGTCCAAATTAATAAAAAGAAACTCGTGTTTTCCTTCTTGGACACAAAAAAGACAGGTAATATGTCGTTTTGGAATAATTATTAAAAAACGGATAATTTTCAATAATATTTATTCTTGGTTGACTGGTGCGCTAACAAATTTCGGCCACCATGAGAGCCATCAACAGAACCAAAAATTCATCCACATAATAATAGGTCTTGCGGTGTAAATTTATATATCTTTTAACAATTACTCTACGCATCATAGAAGCTGGCCAAATGGTGTGCTACCGGGGCCATTCTTGTAATTATTAAAAAAAAAATCTGCTGTGACTGGCGCACAGCACACAACTTCTCTTACCCCTTCGGTAAGAAAGTTCACCTTGCTGGTCACACCAGATTTTTGTGTCGAGATATGTTTGGTTTCCGATAGCACCTTAGTTTCAAACTGGCATTTTAAATGTTGACTGCTTCAAATAAACTATGGTTATTTTTTCAAAATTTTAATCTCATATTTGGACATTTTATACACAATATAGAATCGTAAATAAATACAAAATTTCATAAGAATTGGAAAAAAAAATTTTAAATGCCTAAAAAGTTCTAAAGGGGACCCCCTTTTTGAATCGAAATTAACATACAAATCCCTATAGGAAATTAACATTGTTCCTATGCGAAGATAAGGTGGAAAGGGAATTTAAAAGAGTAGAGAGAGACGATAATGTTTGCAAGTGAGAGAGAGACATATATGTTTTCTTTGAAACAATTAAAGACACAAATAAAATAAAAATAAATGGGAATTTAAATAATAATTGATTTTTAATCTAATAAAAAAAGAAAAGATTTAAATTCCGTTACCATGGCAACCATTTCTATCTTTCCTATGAAGAACAAGAGTAAAGAGTGGTCTTCAGAAGATTTCAACGGCAAAATGAGAATATACATTTTAAAGAGCATCTAAAAAATAATTGATTTTGAATTTCAAAAAAAAATCCTTGGAGGGGATTTGAGAAAATCGAAAAAAACTGAAAAAGTACATCAGTAAAGTACTAGTACTTTTTGGCCGATTTTGTTCAAAGCTTATTTTGAGCGTGTGGGAAGGTACCTAAGTTAAATATAAAATTTCAATCCGGTAGCTCAATTCTTCTGCTAAAAATCTGTCCACACATACAGACACACACACACACACATACATACATACATACATACACACACACAGACCAATTTGCGGGACCCCACTTTTTTTTGGACTCAGGGGACCTCAAAACATGTATATCCATCAAAATCTCGACATCGAATTTTTGACATGATCACAATACTTTCTCTCCTATATATTTCATATATAGGCTAAGAAAGTAAAAAACAATTATTCTAATGATTTCTCTATGATTAAATTAAAATTGATGATTGAAAAAATTACTCTGGGGTAGTCTGGGACGTACAGGAATTAATTTTTTCAATCATTAATTTTAATCATAGAGAAATCATTAGAATAATTGTTAAAAGATATATAAATTCACTCCGCAAGACCTATTATTATGTGGATGAATTTTTGGTTTTGATGATGGCTCTCATGGTGGCCGAAACTTGTTAGCTCACCAGTCAACCAAGAATAAATATTATTGAAAATTATCCCTTTTTTAATAAATATTCCAAAACGACATATTACCTGTCTATTTTGTGACCAAGAAGGAAAACACGAGTTTCTTTTATTTAATTTTATTTCTTTAGCACTAACTGGGTAAATACACTTACCAATATTGTCAAGTGCCAAAAAAATATTTGTTAACTTTGATATAATCTTGTTAATCCGGCCTAAACGGAACCGTGCCGGATTATCCGAAACATTTAATATATTTATCTCTAAAAAAAATCTATAATGTCCTTTTTGTTTTCTTAAATTATTCCTTTTTTTTTTTTTTTGCTGCAATATCCTGAAGAGGTAGCTTTTCAGCATTCCGGATTAGCCGGTATGCCGGAGTATGGAAGTCCTAACTCTACCAACTTTACTACAAAGGGAAATAATATATTTCGCTAGGTTTTGTTTTTTTTTTTTTAATATAAAATTAAAAAAAAAAAACGATTTTAAATTAAAAAGCATAGAAATGTTTATAAATACGGGCCAAAGTTTTTCTATTTTATTCACTGGATATTAAAAAAATTAATAGGAAAAATTGTTATCATAATTTGTTAAAGAAATTTTATTTTACAGTTATTGATATTTGATTATGGAATTTTTAAATGAAGAAATTAACAAATTCGACGACTAAGGTGTACCAAAAATATTTTAATAATCAAAAGAAAAACTATTAGACTATGAATAAAAAATAATTTTTTAACCCTTCTCGGGCCCCCGGGCTTGCCCCCCCCCCCCCCCGTGTAATTGGTAGTGTGCCTACCTTCTATACCGGGTTCGGGCACCAGGCAGTCCGATGATTTTATTTGTATACCAAATGGCTTAAATAGAAATGCCTGGACCCCCAATATGTACATTAATCAATAACGGATATCGTCTAAAGTCTTATATGGCCTGAGTTGCCAAAAAGACTGTGTGAATGTGTGTGTGAGTGTGAATGAGAAAAAAGTGTGAGTGTAAAAAAAAAAAAACATCTCGGCTACAGAGGCCATTTAGAGGTTATTAATTTATTTAAATACAATAATATCGATGGCCCCCTAGTGACGTTCTACAAGCTGATTGCTCGGGGTTACCAATCCTGAGATTTCGCCGCGCTTGGCATAAAATATAATTTTTATTGAATCTTATTATTATTATTTTAATAAATCTTTTCTGCATCTTAACTTAGGTCATCTAGATTTCAACATATATATTAATGGGACCTGGCACATTTATTTATCTTGTTTTGTTTGAACCTTATTTGAATATTAATTCTTCTTTTTTTGCAAGATACATACGTATTCAGTCTAGCGCCTAGGGAGTAGGCAAACAAAGATGTCTCTCTTACACTGTAGGTAAAATTAATTAATTACTTACACGTGTAATTAGCTAGTAGGCCTGCACTTAAAATGTTTAAATTAATGTTCGTGTCTTTTTATTTAAATCTCGTTAAAAATGCTCGCTACCGTCGTTCTTCCAACTGATTTGTTCATTCGCCATTATCTTAGTAAAGTTTTACTTATTTTCAGTTGTGCTGGACAGTCACACCAGATTTTTTTATTTTTTATAATATTAAATTTACTAACTTTTAACTTTCTCTTACCTCATATATATATATATATATATATATATATAGGTATATATATGTAATATATAGAAAGAGAAAGTATTGGTTTCATGTCAAAAATTTAATGTGGAGATTTTGATGGATTTACATTACACGTTTTGAGGTCCCCTGAAATCCAAAAAAAGTGGTTTTCGCGACATGGTCTGTATGTCTGTCTGGGTTCAATTTAAAGCATGAAGGAATTGAGCTAGGAGATTGAAATTTTATATTTAAGTTAGGCACCTACCTGAGGCGTGAAAATAAGCTTTTTATCAAAATCAGCCAAAAAGTACTAGTACTTTACTGAAGTAGTTTTTCAGTTTTTTCGATTCTCTTCAACGATTTTGATTAAATTTCATAAATCAATTATTTTTTTAGATTCTCTTTAAAATGTATATTCTCATTTTGCTATTGAAATCTTCTGAAGCACACTTTACTCTTTTTTTTTTTTTTCTTAAAAACATTCACACTTTTCTCATTCACATTCACACTCACACACACATTCACACTGTCTTTTCGGCAACTCAGGCCATTTAAGACTTTAGACGATAACCGTTATTGATAAATATACATATAGAGGTCCAGGCATTTTTATTTAAGTCATTTGGTATCCAATTGGCTTAAATAAAATCATCGGTCTGCCTGGGGTCCGAACCCGCGACGTTTGGTATACGAGGTTAGCACGCTAACCTCTACGCCATGCCCCGAGGGCCACTTTACTCTTGTACTTCATAGAGAAGATAAGAGAAATAGTTGCCATGGTAATCAAAATATAAATATTTTCTCATACTTATAAATTTTACATCTTGAATTCTAATATATCGGCGGAAACTAAATTTATCTCGACACGAAAAATCTGGTTTCACTGGTCGCACCAGATTTTTTTTCTTTAATATTCTCTTGATATTCAATGAAGCCTTCAAAAAATATTCAATTTTTTTTTACTCTCTTATCTGATTTGATACATAACTAGAGATCATTATCAATTTTAATTACCTAATTAGATACAAAGCAGAAGAAATAATATTAATTGTTTTCGGATTATCTTTTTCTACTCTGCGTTTTCCTCATAAACCTCTAAGGACCAATTGAATTGAACCCTCTATTCAATTAATTATTCGTTTTGTTATTATTTCAAATATTCATTCAATTATTAATCCTACAAACAATAGATTTTGTATAGAAATATTGAGAGCCTTTTCTCTCAAGTATGATTAGATATAAAATTTAATTAAATATTATTAGGAACATTTTAAGAAACCGAAAGTCAGCTTTTTGACTATCGATGGTCGTTAATCAGAATGGAGATTTGTCAAGACTTGTTTGAATAATCATAACTCTTTATTTATTATTGAAATCATTTATTTGTGATTGCATTTTATACGATGTATTTACTCTCCATACTAATATAATATTTGATGTTTTTATGCATTTTTTCCGGCAACACACAAACACACACACTATTATGTAATTGTTGGATGATTTTCCTTGAGGACTGTTTATTTATAATTCTTTTTTTTTAATTTACTCATATCCAAAGTAAATTTCGAGGAAAAAAATTTAAATTTTCATTAATTTAATCATCGAATACTTTCTCTCAGACTCTTTTAGCTCGTTATAAAATTTAGAAATAGAATTTAAACAAAGATCAAAATCTTATTTCCACTTCTTTTAAAGCAGTACATATAAAATTATTTTTATGTGAGCACCCGTTTAGGGTTGGTAGATTTGGAGGCTGAATCGATTTTCGATTCGTCGATTTTAAAATCGAAACCAAATAATCGATTTTGAAAAAAAATCCATTTTTGCCTTAAAGAAATTGATTTTTAATCGATTTTCGATTTTTTTACAAAAAATTTTTCGCTATGCCCATAAGTTGATTTTAAGGTTTTGCTTACGATTTTCAAGCGGTTTGTGGAACAAGAAAAATAGAACGTTGCATTACTGATGCCCAAATTATTTACTACGTTCAGTGAGAGCTTAAAATTACACAGGGCAACAGTGATTTTTGTTGACTGAGAATTTGAAGCTATTTCTGGGTATTTGGGTAGCACTGATTCCAAAAATTTTATATTACCTGGATTTTTTTAAGACGGTACCCTTTAAAATATGCAGATAGTTATAATACATATAAATTTTAAGAAGAAATTAACGGCTGAGTGATAATCAACAGGAACAGGTAGATAAAGGCAGCCAGCAAAGAACAAAAACTTTATTTAAATATCGTCGACGTTTCGGGAACGCGACGCTCCCATCTTCAGGACGATAAATTAAACAACATTAACAATTTATCGTCCTGAAGATGGGAGCGACGCGTTCCCGAAACGTCGACGATATTTAAATAAAAGTTTTTGTTCTTTGCTGGCTGCCTTCATCTACCTGTTCCTGTTGATTATCACTCAGCCGTTAATTTCTTCTTAAAATTTATATGTATTATAACTATCTGCATATTTTTAAAGGGTGTCGCCTTAAAAAAATCCAGGTAATATAAAATTAGAGCCGCTTTAGAGCACAATTTCTATTGAAATTTTATTTTCTCTATAGCTCTGAAATCTGACGTGATGGGGCAAAACTGATGGCATTTTTGGAATCAGCGCTACCCAAATACCCAGAAATATCTTCAAATTCTCAGTCAACAAAAAAAAAGTTCTTTTTTTTTGCTCTGTGTTATTTGTTATTTATATTACAATATCTTCTTCTTTCTATATAATGTAGCAGTCTGTAAATAAAAAGCACTTGTTTATTTGTATAATCGAAATACTAGCACCTCAAAAATTAAATAAGGAAGAAGAAATAATCATATCTCAAAAAGATTCACTTGAGAAAGGAAATGGGCCAGAGGCTAATTTAAAATAAATGCGCGAGAATATTTTTAAGAATATAACAAATTGTTTTGCGCTACTTTACTCTAGGTAAAATAAATATTTACCTTTCATTAAGGAGAGAGGAGGCTCTATTCAGCTCTTTTGCTACAGATAGTAATTTCACCTCCCCCCTCCCCCGCCCTTCTTGGATATAAATATAAGTTTATCACTCAGGCTGGCCCCCCATTCATTGGCTTTATATCTTTATGAAAGATGTTTCTATCGTAAATGCCTATTGTTACAGCCATGCTAAGACCATAACTTGGTTGGCAATTTTGTTGGTAATAAAAAAAAAAAGTCAAAATCTAATTTGACAAAATTTTCTTTAATTTTATAAATAAAAAATATTAGCTTCTTTCCTTTCAAGAGTTCAAACCCTCAGTGCTTAGAGACTTTTTATTTTTTAAATTATCTTTACGACATTTTTTGCCATATAGACTTGAAACAATCTATCTATCTATATATATAATTCCCTAATGTCTGTCCGT
>JAKCPI010004510.1:0-15169 GCA_023213315.1 Euborellia annulipes | reverse complement strand
AATGTTTTATATTACTTAAATATTAATTTTTTTTTTTTTTTTTGGGAAGGAAGTAAAAAAAAAAAGATTAAAGACTGTCTGAGAATTTTGTTCAAGGAAATGAACTTTTCTCAACTCTTCTTGTTGATAAATGGAAGTTAAGTCCCAAGTTAAGGTCAAGATGTTTGGACAAAGTAAAATCCATATGCCTGACAACCGGAACCCAATAATTTTCTATGACAAAATTTTTTTTATTCCTTTTTTTTTCATTTATTGATTTTAGAAAAATCTTAAAGAAGGATGAAATAAAATAAATAATTATCTTTGATTTGATGATTGATTATATAAATGTACAGACAGTTTCAATATTAACCCGCCAACCTAGGGAATAGAGCCGTGAAGTTAGACAACCAGAGCGCTTAGCTGCCATGATGTTGCCTCAAAAAAATATTTCCCCTGCGAATTTTAAAGAAAAGTTTATTTATTTATTTTAAAAATATTTATGAATTCTTGAGCATAAGTTCTTCGCATATTTAAAAGCTAAAATTAAAATTTTATTCTAAATGATATTTACGAGATGTTAATATTTATAAAGCACTAATCAATGGGAACTTTTTGCAGTTGTTTCCGTTGTTTCTTTTCAAACTTTATGAAATTCACAATATAACTTCACAAATTTCATAATATAAAATAATAACTTATAAAATAAATTTTGGTTGAAAAACACTTAAATTAAAATTGTAACTTGTTGGGGTCCTTCAGTTTAACAAAAATATTGTTTACAAAAATCAAAATATAATTTTGTTTATAATTTATTTATATATCAAGGTTTGTGACACTATATTTTGAATTTCATAAAGTTAGAGTAAGAAACAAATCAAAAAGAAGTTACCTATGAGTGGTACTTTATAGCATATTAATAATTCAAAGTACATGAGAATAAAATTTTAATTTTTAGTTTTTAAATATAGACTTTATGATCAAGAATTCATAAATATTTCTAAAATAATCAACTCAAGCTTTTTTTAAATATTGCAGGGGGAAATACTATTTTTGAGGCAACACTTAGGGCATCTCTGGCGCTCTGGTTGTCTAACTTCATGG
The DNA here is from genome assembly GCA_023213315.1 of Euborellia annulipes. Classification (NCBI taxonomy): domain Eukaryota; kingdom Metazoa; phylum Arthropoda; class Insecta; order Dermaptera; family Anisolabididae; genus Euborellia; species Euborellia annulipes. Next base: position 14,086 of record JAKCPI010004510.1, on the reverse strand, counting down.
CCTTTAAAATGCTTCTAGAAGCCGTGAAGGATGAATTTGACTCCGAAAGTTTGCCGACACCTGATATAATTTTTTTTTTTTTTTATTTTACTGAGGTCTTTTCACTTTTGCCAAAAATGAATATACTATAACCTTTTATTAAAAAAAAGGTTTTCTTCTCTAGAATCTTTTATCAAAACTGATTAGGATAAATATAATTTAAAAAACATTTTCAATTTTATCGTTTTATTTCAAAAATAAGTGATAAAACTTTTATTGTAATCAATTTGATAATTTAGATTCTTATCTCTTTTACATTATATAATTATAATTTTTATTTTTATAATTGCATTTCAACAACCTGTTAATGACTGCCTTTAGCTATAAGATAATTTACAATAGTATTTTTAACTTAATTGTAATTAAATAGATGGCCTGGAGGAACAAACTTTTAACGTCGCTTAATATCTAAATAGAAATAATAATAATTAGTATACAAATAATATAGATACTTAAAAAACATATATGAACTTAACATTCTACTAATAATGGTCCCGCTGTTTGGTTTTTATTCTATTAACATGTTTTTTTTAATTCCCCAGAGTCCGGAAAAACGCATCTATAATTTTTCATGTGCTCGTATATGTATTTATACGAAAAGCCGAATAGTTTTGCAACTTTGTTGTTTATTTAAGGTTCACTTACGTCCCCAATATCTTCCGGGACTAATTTTCGTTCAAATCCATTATAGGCATTGCTTTTATTTAGTATTATTGTGGTTGTTAGAAAAATCGACTTGCTTTTCTTACAAGATTCGAGAGGCTTAGTTACCCTCCTATGCATTCTTCCGCATATGAACCCGAACTTGTTTGCTAATTCAGTAGTGTTGCGAGGTAACACATATCTCGCGCTATCCTCTCCCAGGAAATTTAGTATTAAAGTGAGCTAATTCGGAAGCAACATGAGAACTCTCTCTAGGTTCAAAAAGGCCTTTTCTCTTAAACTACGTAGTCCTTATTGGTAAACATCTTACCTTTATTTAATCACAAATTATTTATAATAGAGTGGAAAAATGTAGCCACAGGCAGCCAATAAATCGACTCTGAATACAGGTCCTAATCACCGATGATGTTTCGGTTCGAACCTCAGTTCTTACTAAAAACATAAATATAGTAAGAACTGAGGTCGGCCCTTAAATAAAAGAACCTAAACGTCTCCGTGAATAGAATCTGCATTCCGAGTCTATTTATTGGTTGCATTTTTTCCACTATATATAGTTGCGAAAGCTCCAAATTCAACAATTCAAGAAAAGGCGTTTGCAAGTTTTATGAACATATACATTTAATTTAGAAGTGGTGGCTGTAATGATAACTTTGGGAGGAAGGGCAGAGGCAGCCAAAAAGAAATAATTCTGAATGCTCCATTTAAATAGCCAGGCAATAAATGAATAGGCCAGAATCAATAGCAAAGTATGGAAATATATTTTCGCCACTTTGACACTCAAAGAGAAGACGTTTTAGCAACGTTTCGTTGGCTTAACTCAAAAATTGAATTTTTGGACTTTGGCCATTAGGATTCTCAGCAGGCTATTCATCACATCCACTATTTTAAATAAGATTTATAAACAGGAGATGGAGCAGGTGCTGCCAAAAAATACAAGCCTCCGATTTAATACAATTTAACGAGACGTTTCGGGTGAATTTTAATTACCCATCTTCAGTCCTTCATACTTAAGAAATATCGAAATCGGAGGCTTTTATTTTTTGGCTGCACTCCCTGTCTATAGAAAAACAGCAAAGACTTCATTGATTTAAGATTTATAATATTAATATTATCAAATCCAAAATTACAGAGAAAGATCTTTTATACTGATACTGAGAGAATAAATCTGAGTATTTATGAGTTTACTTCTTGAACATACTTAGCTTTTTTACTTTCTCCCCTTTTCCGCTTATGCAAATCATGAAATTTTTCAACTACTAGAATCCTCCCATTATTTGGCTCATAGTTTAATGTCTAAAGGAAAATGCTTCCTTATCTTGGTCTTTATATGAGAGAAACAACGACAATTGCTTTGCTTTTTATTATTTTTCTATATGGACATAGAGAACAGCTTGGTTATAATATCAATATATATTTCAAAAATTAAAAAAAAAAAAAACAAACAAACATACAAACTAATTGTTTTACCGCTAGTATTTTTCCCAACAAATCCCAGAAATTCATTTCATTTACAAAGAATAATAGCGAGCTTATCGGAGATTTATTTGGCAAAATAGCTAAAAAGGAAGATTGTTGTTTGGGACAAAAATTGGCAGTCTGTCCAACCTGGCGTGTTTTTCGATTACAACAACAAAATGAAAGAGAGAGCGAGAGAGAGAGAGAGAGAGCTAGGGATTAAGAATTGTATTTAATGTTTTGCCATCGGGCTAAGCTCTCTCTCCCACCCCCACTGATGACGTCGAGGGGACGACGCTAAGTGCGTAATCCTCGTACCCCCCGTGACCCCCTCATGTAATACCCCCGAATGTCGTTTGTCACCCTCCTTCATTTGGCAACACAATTGAAAGACATTCATTCACTCGGGGGTATTTTTTTTTTTATTATTATACTATAACAAAAAAAAATTATTTATTTTATAAATTAATTTGTCATTGCTATTTTTAAGAAGATAAGCGATTTTTTTTTCTCTCTCTTCTTTTTACCCCTCATCAACACATCAAACAAGATGAAAAATGAGGTGTTTTTTAACTTTTCACACAAATATGTTTGTAATAGAATTAATGTAATTAATAACATTGAATTCTCCAGATGGCAGGAGTTTTTTTTTTTTTTTATTAAAAAAATTTCTTTGTTAAATTTGATCAGCGATTTTATAAATATTATTTTAACAAAATGAATAGAAATTTAATAATAAGAGATAGGTCATCTGTTTCCGACAATTTTACCGTTATACTTTTTAGAAAAAAAAATTATTTGTTGCATGGGAAATTTGTTGTGATGGTAGAAAAGAGGAGATGAAAGTCTCAGACACCAGGATATGTACAAATAATATAATTTATTGTTTCATTTAGCAATTAACGAAAGTTTAGTTTACGAGATCAACTTTTCCTCAAATAATTTATAAACCATCAATCGATATATTTATATTTAAACAACTAAAAGGCATACATTTAAACATTAACTATTTTTCAACAAATAATTCGCAAAATACACATCCCAGATCCAATGAGACTTGTCTAAAAAAAATAAATACAAAGACTTAATTATTTTTATTTTGTATTCTTGTTTATTCAAAATTGTCTCCTTCTGAGTCAATACAGCTCTGGAAACGGTCAATAAATTTTTTTTCTTATTCATCGGCTGGAATGACCTTAGTTTGGCAGTCGAAAATTTAAAGGGAATTGTTCACAGCGAATTCGTCCCGCAAGGTCAGACGGAGAACGCAGAATATTATCTGAATTCTACGATTATGGGCCAGGATTCGAAGTGTTCGACAAGAATATCGAAAGGCAGTTGGTTTTTGATGATAATGCACCATCGCACAATGGTGCGTGAATTCTTGAACAAAAAAAGCATCATTGTTATCGATCATCCACCTTATTCACCTGAATTGGCTCCGTGCGACTTCTGGCTATTTCCCAAACTGAAATTACCGATGAAATGCCATTCCAGTCGATGACAATCGTTGTAGAACTCAGATACTATTCTGAGTTCACCGTCTGACCTTCTGGGACGAATTCACTGTGAAATTCCTTTTGAATCGAACCCGTTTCGACCGCCAAACTAAAGGCCATGCCAGCCGATGAGTAGTCTATAAAAAAATGTTTCGAAAAATTTTTGAACGTTTCTAGCGCTGTATTGACTCAGAAGGAGGTTATTTTAAATAAATAGGAATAAAAAATAAAAATAATTAACGCTTTGTATTTTTTTAGACCAGTCTCATCTGGAATAGGCTGTGTCTATTAATCTGGGAGAGACTGTATTTTTCGAATTATTTGTTGAAAAATAGTTTGATGTATAAACGTATACCAGTCTCATTGGATCTGGGACAGACTGTGTATACCCAAAAATAAAATATTTAGATGATGAGCCTTGACATTAGAAAAATTTTATTATTATAATTCAGCAATGCTTAAACAAGATTGTAAAATAAAACCACTAGCACAGAGGCAGAAATTTTCTCTTATCTTGCTAGGGGTTAGAGTATTGCTTTCAGTTCTGATCAACAAAAATTTATTCATTTATAGGCTACCAGTTAATTTGAATAAACAAGAACTGGGTCTAAATTCTATCAGAAGTCCAAATGACTTAAATAAAAACCCAAAAAGCTATGATATGATTTTTCGAATATTAATTCACTTAATTATCTAAATTTATTTAGATAACAAAATATTCAAATAAAAATAAAGAAATAGAACAGTTAGGTATAGATGAATGAATGCATTTGAATGATCAGAATACAAAAATGGATGAGCTTTGATTGCATCACTCACCGATCGTTGATAGATGATAATAACTCTATTTCGTGAATCCATCCATTGGAATTGATGGAAAAAATGATTGCAAGGTCGTCGGGATGTCTCTCTCGTTTTTTATTTATATATAAATTCCAATTACTATTAATGTCAAAGACAATTAAATTATTTTATTTACATAAAAAAAATCAAATAAATACTAAAGGCAGGGGCGTATTCAGGACCTCTCCCTCCAAAGCCTTGGAAAAACATTTTAATTTCGCCGTTATCAAAAAAAAAAAATTTATTTGCTTTGCAAGAAATAGTTTTATGTAAATAATTCTAATGCATAAAGGCTTAAGGCGAGGAGAGGGTTGTTTATCAAACTGTTGGTCTCCCAACCCCCAAAAAGAAATCCTGATTACGCCCAATGATAACGTGGGATATTTACCATTTTTATTGAATTATTTAATTATCGCTCAGGGGCCCACATCTTGTGTGGATGGCGACCACGAGCTGCTCGAGCTGGCCAATCCAGACCTGTTCTTTGTATGTCTGTCTTTTCCTTCCTCTTTTCAACGGGCGTCAGGCCGTGCGACGGGCCGGCCTTTTTTTATCCTTCTCGGTCGCAAAAACACATGGGGTTGAAGGGAAAAAGAGAGGTCCGCCGACCCCGAATCGCGGTAATAAGGCGTGGACAGAAGAAGAATATTCAATTATTTAACTCTATCTAGGTTATTACCGCAATATGAAATTTCAACATTAAATGGAGAATATCTGACTTAGACATGATATTTCTAGTACAAATATATTATTGTTTAAAATGTCTGTCCTTCACACCATTAATTAATCAAATAAGTTAGTTCAGATAGTTAATAAAAGAGGTATGTAACAGGGGAATGTATGACTGTAGAATAGATGTTGAAAGAGGTAAAAAAAAAGAAGAAAATGCAGCCAATGTAGTTTCTTTATTGATATTCAGCCCACGGCTAACGTTTCGATCCTAGGTTTGGACCATCTTCAGAGCTGGGGTTGTGTCAAAAAGGGTGATCCAAACCTAGGATCGAAACGTTAGTTGTGGGCTGAATATCAATAAAGAAACTACATTGGCTGCATTTTTTTCTTGTTTTTCCCTCTTTCAACAAAAGAGATATGTTTTGCTTTTAAAATATAAAAAATTTTGAATATTTATTTAATAAAAATATGGGATTAGACGGGTGAAAAATTTTTTGATAATATTGGCGATCCATCCAGTGACATCCTTATTTTAAAAAACTTCAAACACTAAGTTTTGCATTTTTTTTTGTCAAAACAAGCAAATCATCTGTATGAACTTATCTATTATTAATTATAGTGCGTTCACATAAAGGACGGCAATTTCCAACAACAATTTATTCATTCTTCAGAATATTAAATTTTTGAAACATGGTAGCCTATATTCTAAAAACTATTGTTTTTCTAATTGTGCCTTACTCTACTGATTTTGTGAAAATCCGGCAACGTCGATAATTATCATAGCCGTTAATTAATATTTCTCCGCCCTCTCCACTCTTCTGTCCTAAAGAAATGTTCAATAGAATATTCGTAGGCTTTATATTATAACTGCCCACTAATCCTCTTTGTATCTCTTCAAATAGCTCTCATTTGACAAATTTGATTAAAATGCATTCAATGTAAAATTAATAGAAATAAAATTCAAAATTCTCAATTGAGTTTATATTAATTTCACTAGTATTAATTAAAAACATTAAATTTCTCTTTGTTTGCGTTAAGCACTAATTTTAGTTGGAATAGTATTTAATGAGGATTGTGTTGAAAACCATTGGAGATTCCAATAGAGCTAATCAACCGAATATAAGGTTCGTGGACAGGATGCAAATTCATTAATTGACCCTAGGCATAATTATGGCTTAAACAGCCCTCATCAATAATCCATATTTATCTCACTGATTCAAAGGGATCAGGTATATATGTATATATATCTAAATAAATAAAATTAAGTTTGTTTACTTTATCGAAATCTATGTCTATGTCGTTATGATAACAGTGTATTCAAATAGATTACTTATTTGCATTATGAATTGGTAAAAGCAAATCCCTACATATAAAATACGCTATTTGGAATGTCTGTGAAAAATATTTACAGTACTTAGAAAAAAAAAATTATTTTTGCTCCCTTAGGCATCAATAAATTGACTGGTCGTTTCTGAATAGTATTCTCGCTGAATTTATATTCCACGTCAATTGGACAAATTATTGTTTGAAATTTTCCCTTATTTTCATGATTTTTGGCAAGAAAACAATTATAATAAAAAAATTTGAAAATAAAACGCTTTGGAACAAACTTAATAATTTTGTATGCTCGCCTGCCTGGAAATATAAAATTTCTACTGAGTGCATTAAAATTCTAGAGATATAATTTTGACATTTTCTATATATATTGCTAGGAGACTTAGTTTTTCAATTTTAAATTTTTTCATGATTCCGATAAGCATAAATTTTGAAAAACGTGAAAATATTCATTAGCGCCTTTAAAATTTATAAAAAGCTAGGATCTAAAAATAGCATATAAAATCCTAAGATCCTATCAAGAATCTGGTTTTAGTTCTAGATACAATTTTTAAAAATCGGATCTGATTTTGGATTGATATTTTCACACTTGCCGGATCTCGGGATCGGATTGCGCCTTCTTTAATGGATTTTGCCCATCCCTGAATCAATTGCTTATGTCAGCATTTTAAAACAAAAAAATGCAGTTGTTCCCTAAAAAAAAGTGGGTTTGAAAAAATGCTTATGTAAGCAAGGAGGGAGAGAGAGCTAAAGATTTGCTTATTAATGCTGACAAGGGGAGTCAAAAAATTTGTTTACGTAATACTTTGATGAGTTCAAGCTTTAAGATAAATTTTAATTTTCCTAAAACTAGTGAGTTTTTTTTCATAATTTTTTTACAATTGTATTTTTATAATTTGGTTAAAATAAAAAAAAATTCGTGAGTCCTTATATTGAATAAAAAAAAAAATTTCGAAAATTGGAAACATAAAGTTCATTTTTTTTTCTCCAGTTTGGCATTGTATAAGTCATTGGAAAAAAATAATAAAAACATCTCTTTAAAAATAATTTTATTTCGCATTTTTTCTCATTAAAGAAGATCAAAATATTTTCATTCCAAAATGAAATATTAATACATTATCTCTTATTTTTCTCTCTGTTTTTTGATATCATAAAACATTTTCCTCTTTTGTATCCTTTTTTTATTTTTTTACTTTCATTTATAATATGAAATTTGTTTTTGCCTTTTATTTTCAATTGCAATTGGCAGCCGTGTGCACCTGAGACGGATTTGACAGCGCGTCTCAATGCCTGCCACCATTAACGTTAACGCCGGTCGTTATTCTTCCCTGTTTAATAGATGCACACTCACATTCACATTCACAAACAGACAGAGCACACACACACACACACACACACACACACACACACACACACACACACACACACACACACACACAAGAGGTATATAAAGACCTGGATTTGAGACTGTTTTTTATTTACAAGACAAGATGCTCACAGTTGCTATCAGTGTCATCTCATTTCATGGAAACAATTCAAATCACCCAGCAAATCCCTCTTTATTTACATGGCTCAAGAGAACGAAGCTTTTTAGTGAATCGAGTTGAGATTCTTTCTTTAAACCCCTTTCGATCGATTATTGAACTATGAAGTAACAAAATACAACAAGTATTCTTTTGAAACATATGTAGGGCCTACATATAACAAAAAAAAAAATAATTAAAAAAAAAATAAAGCTTTCATATCCCTTGTTGAAGATGATCTGTTAAAGCTGAACTTTTTAAATGCACCCTCTTTACCTTTTGTGTATTTGTTTTTTTTATTATATATCTAACTAATTCAAACCGAATTCTATACAAACTCTCACTCTTAACTTTTCGAGTTACGACGAGGGCTCAAGTGTCATATTTCTTTTTTTTTTTTTTTTTTCCAAAAAAAAAAAAAAAAAAATTATCTCAATTAACTTTTCAATCAACCTTTTCAAATGTTTGAAAAAATTCATATATTTCCCTGGTTCTAATTTTTCTTCTTAAATTCTTTTAGTCATTATGACTATACTAAATGCGTCGGGTTTTGGCCTAGACAGGGACTGCGGCCCCTTTAGTCGTGATATACATGTTTCAAAATCGGCGCCACAAGTGCCTGATGTGCTCTCGAGTGAAGCCTTGAGCTTAGGCAACCAAAATGCATAGCCGTCAGAATTGTTGTCTTAAAAGTAGCTTTTCCAAAAAAGAAAAATAGAATTTTATTTAAAATATTAAAAATATTGGCTTGGCTGACTAAGCTCAAGGCTCCACTCGAGAGCACATCAGGCACTTGTGGCGCCAACTTTATCTTTTCCATATAAATATTTAAAAAATACTAACAAGTAAGAATTAAATTGTTTAATCTCTTTGATAGAAGTTATCTATTTATGTCTCAAAATTTTTTGTCTCGGTTAGAGGTTTGACAATTAAATATATAGACCAGAGTTTCCCAAACTTTTGAAGTTCACAGGACCCTTGGGAATAACATTAAACACTAGGGGCACCTTTCGGCACCCCTTAGCCAATCACGAGGCACCCTCACCGGTTGGGAACCACTAATATAGACTATCCGCGCTATCCGACTTCGGCAAAACCTTCCACGTACAGAAATATAAAAACAGCAGCATTTTATGAACCTTTCTCACATCATTTTATTTTGTTTAATATTTAGTCCCTAATAACATCTGATCATTTTCAGCTCAAAATTACTTAACTGGGAAAGCTTAAATTTTTGGTTCTAAAAGTCGAGGGTTCGCATCCCGATCCAGGTGAAAAAATCAGTGGCGTCATTTCAACTTTTTCTTGGGGGGGGGCAAATTTTTTCTTGGGGGGCAAACATTTTTTTTTTTCTTAAAATTTACTTACAAATGGGTACTCAAATTTAGCCAAAACATATTTAATTTAATTAATTGTTTAATTTTGTACAGTTTGTATACTCGTAGATGTATTTTGGAGCATTTTATTTAGAATAATATAAAATTTTATAAAAATCAGAGCCCTTGGGGGGGCAAATGCCCCCCCCAAATGACGCCACTGGAAAAAATGTATTTCAATTGAATTGGACACCAATCAATTGAAATAAATAGGGACAGAGTCTAAATCGCCTCAGTTGCCGATTAAAAAAAAGCCTAAATTTCCAAACAACAAAATTTTAAAATAAGTATTATTTATTAGCTAAGAGTTTTTTCAAGCATGAAATGGATTATTTTATATTTACATATATAACGATGAATATTTCAGACTATAAAAAACATGTTATACATGCAAATAAATCTCATTCCAAGGTTGCTCTATAATTAAATACATATCCACTTATGACTTGATTATTTTTACATTCGACAAATAGCAAGTCAATTTTTAAAACATTGGATTATCGAATTTCATAAAAGGTAAAGGTAAAAGAAAAGTCTTAAAAGATTAGTTTTTTTTTTTTTTTTTTTTTTTTTTTAATATACCGGTACCCTATTCTTTTAAAATATATTAAAGAGGGTAAAAAGAGAGAGGAGAAATTAATATTTTAAAAATTGAAAATAAATTTCCAGGAATAAATGCTTAAAGAGGAATTTAAGATTAATTTCAAAATTGCATATTAAAAAAAAAATTAACAAATTGAAATTTCAACAGAAATGAATAATTCGAAAGCCATAATAATATTTTCATATGTATAAAAAAAAAAAAAAAAATTAATAATCATGCATTTAAAAATGATTTTATGCTTTGGAAATGCAATTGTTTAATTTATTTAAAAATTCAAAAGTATCCCCTTTTTTTAATTAAAATAATAATAATAAAATACTAAGTTATTTAGTATAAAACACCTGCTACATTAAAAAGTATTTTTGTTTACATTATAAAATCATATTTGTTGATATATAAATACGAATATTTTTAATTTAGTATTTTAAAACAATTTTCTCTTTACTTATTTATTATTAAAAACATATTTTCTTCTTCTAAAGTTTTGGCTGCTTGGTTGGTATTTTTATAAAGAAAAAAATATTTTAATATTAGAGGCTGGTAATATTTCATTCAAGTTTAAATATATTGAAGATTTAAGCTATTCAGGTAGGCGCGTGCTTTAGGAAAACCATTTCATTATGCACCCAGGCGAAATATATGCAAGTAATAAAAAGGGATAAATTTATTTTTGAGAATGCATAGCAATGCGGAGAGAGGATCTCAATTTCAGAAATGCATTTTAATATTTTTAAATAAATTGAACGTGAGTTTGAATAAATTTATAGGTAAAAGGAGGAAATTTATTTTTATCCATAAAAAAATGAATAGTGCGATCTTGATAGTATAGGAAAATATAATTCAATCACAAAATATTTGTTATCAAAATTTTTAAAGATAGAGATGATCTTTAAATTAAATTTTATGATTTTACTTCTCAATAATAAATACTTGAAGTTAGATAACAATAAAGTAATTATACAAATTACAGTAGAACACATGTATTTCCTCCTTAAAAAAACCTCCCGAAGTCGTGTAAATAAGCTTTTAATTAAAATCGGTCAAAAAGTAGGCCTACTAGTACTTTACTGATGTACTTTTTCAGTTTTTTTTTATTTTCTCAAAATTCGCTCCAACGATTTTGATTTGAAAACCTCTTTATTCTTGTATTTCATAGGAAAGAAAGGAGAAATGGTTGCCATGGTAACAAAAAAATCACATTCACACAGTCTTTTCGGCAACTTAGGCCATTTAAGACTTTTAACGATACCCGTTATTTGAAAATATATCAATTGGGGGTCCAGACATTCTTATTTAAGTCTTTTGGTATCCAAATGGCTTAAATAAAATCATCGAAATGCCTGGGATCCGAGCCCCCAACCCTTGGCATACAAGGCAGGCGCACTACCAACTACTCCAAGCTCGGGGGCAATTTTATAACTTAAATTCAAATGTACCATTCTGTCGGAAAATAAATATGTGTCCACACAAAAATCTGGGGTGACAAGCACAGAACACAACTCTCTTACTGAAGGTAAAAGAAAGTAAAATATTTCGTGAAAATTGTTTGAAGTCGGCTACACTTTACTGATGTACCGGTATTTCAAATTCATTTTCCGGCTCTCCCTTCCATAGAGCCAATGTTAAATCCCTATGGTGATTTAATTTCGATTCAAATTCTTTGGAAAATTTTACACATTTACAAAAATTTTTTTCTAATTCTTCCAAATTTTATATGATTCTCTGTTGCGAATAAAATATCCTTCTTCTCTCCTCGCCATTATTAATCCCGCGGTGCGGGGTCGGCGAATAAAATATCCATTTATGATTAAAATTTTGAAAAATAAATAGTTTATTTTAAACAGTCAACATTAAAAATACACATAGCCTATGGAAATTTTGAATTAATTGACTTTTTTTACTTTTTTTTACTTATGAAATGCAAGCGGTCAAGTTAACTAAGGCGCTATGTGAAACTAAATATATCTCGACACAAAAAATCTGGTGTCCACTGCACAACTTTCTCTTACGGAAGGGTAAATGTTCCAGTTGTCCCAGATTTTTTAATTTATTTCACCCACTTTATAATAAAAATGTTTTAGTTATCCCTTAAAGAAGGGGTGATTAATGAACCTCATGACCCGAGTTGGAATCTATTAGAGAGCCTAAAAGACTCTTTTTTTTATTTAAACTACCCTTTTCGAAAGCAAAGGCCTTTAGGGTTTTTTAATTTATATATATTGATAGTTTTAATTATATAATTAATACCGATGGCAACTGATGGCAGGGGGACGTTCAACGCGCTTGTTTATCGGGGCCACCTATCCAAGATTCAGAATTTTGGCATCATGTTGGTTGGCTGTTGCTCTACTCCCTTGCCTCGAAAAGGCTTAAAAAAATATATATTTTTATTTTATTTATTACCCAAAGAGTTAAAAAAATTTATTTTTTTTTTAATTACAACTTTAAGAGGGTGAGTTGTTTATTAAAAATAAAATTAAATTTTTTTAGCCTTATTTTGAGTCCCAATTGTAATATATATTTTAAATAAAGAATTATATATATCATGTGTTGGTCCATGAGGTAATTAAGAAAAACATATAACCAAGTATTTATTAATTTAAATAAGCGAAAAATGTAGGTACCGCCGGGATTTGCACCACGGATCTTGTCGATTTACGCTCAACATGCCCTACTGTTGGACCACAGTACGCACTCGCTTATTTAAATTATGATAGATCGCTGATTTCAGTCTACTAGAGAAACGCCGCTCAAATCAAGCGTTCAGATTTCTCCGTTACTGAGGCGCGATCTAGATGGACGTTTTGAGAAATTAACTCAATTATGCAATTAATAAATAAAGAATTATATATATCATGTGTTGGTCCATGAGGTAATTAAGAAAAACATATAACCAAGTATTTATTAATTTAAATAAGCGAAAAATGTAGGTACCGCCGGGATTTGCACCACGGATCTTGTCGATTTACGCTCAACATGCCCTACTGTTGGACCACAGTACGCACTCGCTTATTTAAATTATGATAGATCGCTGATTTCAGTCTACTAGAGAAACGCCGCTCAAATCAAGCGTTCAGATTTCTCCGTTACTGAGGCGCGATCTAGATGGACGTTTTGAGAAATTAACTCAATTATGCAATTAATAAATAAAGAATTATATATATCATGTGTTGGTCCATGAGGTAATTAAGAAAAACATATAACCAAGTATTTATTAATTTAAATAAGCGAAAAATGTAGGTACCGCCGGGATTTGCACCACGGATCTTGTCGATTTACGCTCAACATGCCCTACTGTTGGACCACAGTATGGATCATGGACCAACACATGATATATATAATTCTTTATTTATTAATTGCATAATTGAGTTAATTTCTCAAAACGTCCATCTAGATCGCGCCTCAGTAACGGAGAAATCTGAACGCTTGATTTGAGCGGCGTTTCTCTAGTAGACTGAAATCAGCGATCTATCATAATTTAAATAAGCGAGTGCGTACTGTGGTCCAACAGTAGGGCATGTTGAGCGTAAATCGACAAGATCCGTGGTGCAAATCCCGGCGGTACCTACATTTTTCGCTTATTTAAATTAATAAATACTTGGTTATATGTTTTTTTTTTATATATTTTAAAATTTATAAAAAATAATTTTTTATATTTAATTTTATAAGGGGTGATTTGGGGTTGGAAACGTAAAACCATTATGTTCTAATTTTATTTCAATATCTTTTTTTCTTTTTTTCAATCACAAAATGTTTTTTTATTTTTTTCGATAAGAAATAAAAATTTTCTTAAAGAATAAAATGCGTCCTGTTTGAACGATTTCACTAACGGGTCTCTTTCCTGAACGAAAGCAAATCTCTCAGTTGTGTTAGAACGCGCATTACAATCGCATCTCTAGTGCATTTAAAAAGTTTTTTTTCTCTTGTTTTTGTTTATTGTGGTGAATTAAGTGCGTGAATGAAGAAAGGGTAACCCACCCTGCTGTGCCCTGGCATCATCCCCCTCCTCCCATAGGTATTTATTCATCGAACTTATTTATATAATACTAGCCGCAAGGTTCGCCTTCGGCGAACCTT
>JAKCPI010004507.1:0-35519 GCA_023213315.1 Euborellia annulipes | reverse complement strand
TAAGGGCCGGTCTTTTCATGTTTGGGTAGTTAGTGAAGTGTCTGTTAAATTGCTTTTTTTTGTAGTGCAGAAACCCTCTTCATTTTTATTCTTATAGTAAAATATATGACATCCCATCATTTTATTTAAAAAAGAAGTAGATATATTTGTTATTTTTATTTTGATTCAACTTATTTTAACAATAACGTGATGAGATGTGATATATTTTACAATATGCAAAAGGTTAGGTCCACTGGTAACTGAGGCAGCCATTTGCTTTTTATTTGCATAACCCAGCCTTGGAGTATATGTATATGTATATATGTTGAATTTTTTGCCAAGCTCTCTGTTAAATTAGTCGGAGCCAAAAGCTCTGGGTACGATTTACCAAAGGGGTGATATTAGAAACACAAGCCTGGCAAGCAGCTTCGTAACTTCACGCATAAAAATAACAGAGGCATTCTTCATTCTATCCCTTTTTTTTGTTATTATTCATTTTATGTCAGTCAGGATTATATTTCTAGGATATTTGGCAAGGTGTTGAAGATGATTATTTGAATATATTCTAATATCCAAGTTGAAACTATGTTCGAGGGTTGGCCAACTCCCTCTGGCGCACTCTGGCGAGACGAGCATCAACTAAAGCATTTCAAATTTTAAATTTTAGTAAAAATAATAATTTTTTTAAAATTAATTATTTTAACTTATAATATTTATTTGAATTAATTTCAATTTTTATTTTTAATAATTTTTATATTTTATGTCTTTATTAAGTAGAAAACTTCAAAAAACCTTTAATACTGAAGAGAGTTCATTCCCTGGAAGAGGGTTTCTGCATTGCACACTACCCATAGGTTTTCTTTCTACCCAAAGATGAAAAGACCGGCCCTAAGTCAATTTGTTTTTAGCTTGTTTGCTATGTATACAAATGAGCGAGTTTTTTTTTAACAATCTTTTTACATTGTGCGATTATAGTATTTAATACATCTGTTTAAAAAATAAATAAGAATATTTTAAAATTCGATCTGTCTATTATGTCGCCAACTGTCTCCTCTTCATCACCTCCACCGCATTCATTTTTTCTGTTTCTTCTATTCTTAATAGATCTCCTATCTTCCTATTTTCTATCAGGTGCCGTTTTAGGTGCATTTCTCTGCTTGGCTGATACATGGGGCAGTAGAAGATGATGAGTTCAAGGCTTTCTTTCTCTCTGAGGTTGCATATCCCACAGTATTCTTGTGGATTTATTTTTAAGCTGAGATCCTTGTATATTACTTGCAGGTGATATTTTTCATTTGCTAGTCTCAACCGGTGCTTTGCAAATGAATTTCTTAAATATAAATATTTTGAATGTCCTTCCCTCGGGTATCGTTCTTTGTAATATAGATTATATCTTGAGTTTTGAACTCTTTTGACGTGACAACGTCTTACAAATCATGTGTCTATAGTGGCATGTTAGAGGGGCATGCACGAAAAAGTTTATCGGCTTGAATAACTCCTCTGTCTTAAGAGGTATAATTATGGGAAATATACGGTTAGAAAGAATGAGTTTTCAGCTAAAGATTTCACCATTTATTTTTTTCCTATCATTTTATTTTACCGCGCTGCGGTAAATTCTAATTTGAAAGTTTAAACCCCTGTAGATTCTGAACGGCTAATCAGATCAGAGTAAATGGGATGTCATTTGGTGCAGAACGAAAACCTCTAATAGAATAAATAAAAAAATCCCGAGTAATTAACTCAAAAATTGTTTTTTTTCTCGAAAAACCTCATTTTTTAGGCAAAAAAATATCGAAAAATAGCCCTACTTGTGCAACGCATAGCGACTTGACCATAAAAGCTACATTAAATCTAAATATAGTTTTAGAAAGAGTGGTTCAATACCCCCAGGGCTTGGGCTTTTTCTTTTTTTTGATATGACGTCATTTTACCGCATGAGAGCACTCGGCGGGATTTCGTTTTTCGAAATTTACTTAATTCCGAACGGCTAATCAGATCAGACTAAATGAGATGTCATTTGGTGCAGAAAGAAAACCTCTAATAGAATAAATAAAAAAATCCCGAGTAATTAACGCTAAATTTAGTTTTTTCTCGAAAAACCTCATTTTTTAAGCATAAGTCGCCCTTAATGGATAAAAAAATTGGCCACACTCTCTCATATATTTGTTTCAATGAAAATGTTTGAACATGTTTATTTATGAAAACAAACTACTAGTAAAAAAAAAAATACAATACTTTCTCTCTTTATATTTCAATATAGGTAAGAGAAAAAAAATTTTTTGAAGTCAAGCTAAAGACGTTGTTACGTTAAAAAGCCACCGGCTGTGTAGAAGACACAGCCAACACCTAATTTTGTTGTAGGTAGGTAATATAGATTATACACAAGATTATTATTTTATTGACTTAATACGCATTTCGACACTATGTGTGTCATCTTCAGAAGTTTACAAATGACTGACAATTTTTATCTGGTTCTTGATGTGGCCGGGCGAGGGTTGAGTTCTTAGTTGGGTGGGGGGTTCAGGTAGACCAATTAGGTGCGTGTTGGGAAGTGCTTAAGGTTCAACGTCCGGGAGTTCTTTTGTTAATGAAGTTATTTTCTTAGGAAACTGGCTATTGTTTGTTTTGTACAATAGGCTATAAGTTAAGTGGTTTTTACAATTGACATTTTTTCAAGAATATTTTAACAAGACACAAAAATTGAAATAAATATTAATTAAAAAATTAAAAATAAAAGATAAAACAATTTTTCTATAAACTAATTTTATATTTTTTTTTTTTTTTTTTTATATAATAATATCCTATAATATAATAATAGCCTATTGTACAAAACAAACAGCCAGTTTCCTAAGAAAATAACTTCATTAACAAAAAAATTCCCGGACGTTGAACCTTAAGCACCTCCCAACACGCACCTAATTGGTCTACCTAACCCCCCACCCAACTAAGAACTCAACCCTCGCCCGGCCACAGATAAAAATTGTCAGTCATTTGTAAACTTATGAAGATGACACACATAGTGTCGAAATGCGTATCAAGTCAATAAAATGAATTGAAACAAATAACCTTGTGTGTATAATCTATATTACCTATTTATTTATTTATTTATTTATTTATTTATTTATTTTAAATTAAAATGTACATAGAGCCTGATGGCTCCTCATAGTGTACAAGTATTTGGAAAAATATTATTAAGCCAAGCGACGGCCAGACATCAACCATCGACACAAAGAGCATCACATCCGCTTGATGGTCAAGACCCGAAGCGTGAGGGAGATGCAACCAATTGGCGGACGAGAACGAGAGAGCCATCCAGCCATTTAAATATTTAAATATGTTTCAACTAGTGCCAACGGTCGCTAGTATCAATTTAATCTTTTTGTTGTTTCTTCTCTTCTTATTAAATTTTCTAATATTTGTTTTACATTTTCTCTTCTTATGTCTTGCGGTAAGATCTTGATGTCTTTTAATAAATTTCTTAATTGAGAAAACCAATTTAGTTCCGGGTTATTATTTGAACTGTTATCTAGAAAGATGAGTCTTTTGAAGCATATTTTAGGTAGTCTTTTATCTGTATGCACCAATTCAGATTTCTTTTTAGTAAAGCTGTCTCTATATTGTTTGATCCCGTTTATTCTCTCCATAGCCGTTCTTTTCCTTTGAATCCAGAGTCACCCGGATGGTGTTCATCCCAATTCCGCTAAATGGCTCTAGTCCAGTAAAAGGTGTTTTTGATCCCCTTTTTGCAAGCTTATCTGCTTCTTCGTTGCCCTCCATCCCAGTAAAGGTGGCCATCAGTGGCGTGCGGTCAGGGGAAGCAAGGGAAGCACTGCTTCCCCACAGATCAAACTTCCCTAAGCAATTTAAAAAAATTAAACTACAGTAGAACCTCGATAAGTTAAAGTTCAAGGGAAACGGTTAGAAATTTGAGTTATCGAGTTTTTTACTTATCGAGAGTTGAAGTTAGAGAGGTTATTGAATATAATTTTTAACGTACCGAGGTTTATTGACTTTGGGCACGTGAGTGAAAAAGGAATTCCGTTTGATCTATTTGTTTATTTAGAATAGTTTAGTTAAATATAAATTAAATTAATAGATTTATTTATTTACAAAAAAATCAGTAATTTTTTTCTGCTTCATGTACGGTATTTTTGATTTTCTGCATCAACTATTTTTTCGATGATATGTAAAGAAATACTTTAAGTTATAGAGGTCACCAAAATATTATTTTAAGATATCGAGGGCTATGCTCAAAATATTTGTTTAAGTTACAGAGGTTTTGTTCTTTAAGTAATAGAGGTTTTACGCTGTCAAGGGAAGGGAATTGAAAAAATGTTTATGTTACGGAGGTTTTGAACTTAGCGAGGTTTAACTTATCGAGGTTCTACTGTATTTATTATTTAAAAGTAAACTTGCAACGTGTTTATAAAATATCTCATAACAGTGGCCCGAGGAGCAGGTCCCGACAACTCCTATAGTATAGGCCGCCTTCATTTTTCTAGTTGCATTGACTTCCGCGGCGGCGCTACTTTGCGAGGAGGCAGTGAGAGTGGGTCTCTGACGTAGTGGAAGCTGAGCAGCCCATAGCTTCCCTAAAGGTCGGCTCGCGCAGGCGCTGCATGGCGGGGGGTGTCGTGGGGCGGGGATGGGAGTGCGAGGCTCAGAACGCTAGGAGATGCTAGCTTCCTCGGGCCGAAAACAGCAGAGAATGTCCCAAGCACTCGCACTCACAGACAGCGTAAGCTACTGATAGAGTCGATTTTAAAATTATGGTTGTTAAAACTTGATTGTAAATTTCTAATATTAACTTTGGCTAACGTAATATATATATTTTCTCGTCAACACTAGGATCTGATTGTGTGTGTAGTAGGGTTTGGACACCGGTGAAAACCGAAACCGGTAAACCGGTTTTTTGGCTAATTTTCAAAAACCGAGAAACCAAGTTTTTCCCGAAAAACCGAATTCGGTTTTTCTTTTGAAATTTTTTCTTCAGTAATACTTGTATTCAAATAATAAATTAGCCCGTGACCCATGGCTCAGATAGAAGACATTAGCTTCTAGTGGCTTGGGGTTTCGGGTTCGCTTCCCGTCCCAAGCGAGAAAAATTTATTTCATTTGAATTGGCTATCAATCATTTGAATTAAATACAAATGGGGTCTAAATGGCCTTAGATCCGAATTTTCCAATACTTAAATAATCTATAATTATATAATAATAGCGGAGTGTCTGTCTATCAGTCCGTCTGTCTTGCTCTGTTTGGCCAACTTTCCGTTGAAATTATGAAATTTTGCAGTCTTATAGAGGTCGTCATGGAGATTCCAGGAAAAATACTCGGGTCTCGAAATTCCTACAATTTTTTGAGTTAAAAAAAAAACATTCACACTTTTTTCTCATTCACATTCACGGTCTTTTCGGCAACTTAGGCCTATAAGTCATATCGAACTGCCTGGGGCCCGAATCCGCGACGTTCGGTATAGAAGGTAGGCACGCTACCAACTACACCAAGCCCGGGACAATTTTTTGAGTTATTAATTTCTAAAGTTACGATTTCTCTCATAGAAAATGTATGGAGAAATATATATAAGCTTATGTATTTTTTGTATTCTATGAATGTAAACAAATCCTCAAGCAGGAACTGGATTGAAATATTAGTAATAATAATTTTCTTGGGATCGGATCGCAGGTAGTTTGATTATATTTAAGCCATTTGCATACCAAATAGCTAAAATAAGAATGCCTGGACCTCCAATAGATATATTCATTAATAACGGTTATCGTTTAAGATGTTCACAAAAAACCGGTTTAAAACCGGTTTACCGGTTTTCCGCATTGTAAAAACCTAAAAACCGGTTTTCAAAATTTTCCGGTTTTTTCCAAACCCTAGTGTGTAGTTTATTTAAAAATTTTAAAAATTTTTTTTAAATATTTATTTTATAATTTTTCAGGTCAAACAATTGCAATTTTATTTTCGAATTCATTCATCTTCAGGACCTGTTCAGATAATTTATTGTTATTACATTCAACATCTATATACAATTATACATACTTTTATATATATATATATATATACAATCACAGAACATTTCTTAAAATCTTATAAAATTTGTTATCCTAGGTTTAAAATAATTCACATCAATCTTAGTATAATTGACCCATGTACTTGCCTTAGAATTATACAGAATCTTTTTATATAATAAGTTCCAATCCATTCAGTTCTTATTGCCTTCTTTTGGAATATATTATCCTATAATTGAATCATCAATTAGTTATTGAATCATTACAATTTTCTGTTAACATCTTACCTATTTTTGTTTGAATTTTAAGTACATGTATTCAATATTGATGTATTGTCAGATATATAATAATTACTATATTTAATTCTTTGTACATTCACAGTCAATTCTCCAAATAAAAGTTTTACAGTACATTTATCTTTTCTTTAATATTCTAACCTAAACTTGACATTTCTTTTACGTATTAATTCATTAGAAGATAATGCATTCTGTTGGTCATTCTCGGTATTATTTCTTTTGTTTCCTAATTTGAATGTATAATTTATGTTTATAAATAAGGTTACTTAATGTCATTATCTTACAAGATTTTTACAATGATACACTGATATAATGATTACAAAAATTATTATTAGAACCTGATATTTTTATATATATATTTGTTTTTTCCTTTTCCTTAAACTTTTTAATCTTTTTTAATTCATAAATATTTTCTTATTATATAAGTGTAATTTTGTTTTTTCTACCAAGTATCTATATATAACTTGAGATCTTTCTCTATCAATTCTGTAGTTTACAGATTCTTCACTGTAGATATTTACAAATAGACTTTCGTAGAAGAGTTTTTTTGTGAGGTTTTGTTCGCTTTGTAATATCAACGCGTTCTCAAAATCGAATTCGTGACATCGATCTTTCGCATGGACACTTAACGCTGTATGTATGTTTTAAACCTTGCATTGGCTTATTGATCTTATACACTACATTTATATTTTTCTCATATAATATTCTTCTAATAATGTTAGACATTGACATGTTTCCTAATTTGAATGTATAATTTATGTTTAAAGAAATGTTCTGTGATTGTATATATATGTATATATAAGTATGTATGATTGTATATTGATGTTGAATGTAATAACAATAAATTATCTGTACAGGTCCTGAAGATGAATGAATTCGAAAACAAAATTGCAATTGTTTGACCTGAAAAATTATAAAGTAATATATATATATCCAGTGCTTCCCCAAAAATTTTACCCACCACACGCCACTGGTGGCCATACAGATTATGGGATACAGATTATGGGAGGAATTGAAATCCATTATTCTAGACTGATTCAGCATGTATTACTATTAGTATACTAATACAAGTATTACTGGTGATATAATTATATAAATTTCAATTTTGTTTCTTAAAAAAATATATCTATAATTTTATATAAAAGTAAAAATAAATGGAAATTCACTATCTAAATTTTAAAATAGATATATAACTGTTAAAAACTAAAAAGTAAGTAGAAAATAAAATCTAAAAAAATTTTTTTTAAAGAATTGTAATTGTCGTAAAAAAATCTCAAGATAACACTTTGGTCCTTTGTGGATCAAAGTTTTGTTGTTTTAGACAAATAAAAATTTCTTTGTATTTAGATTAACCACCAAAAAAATTTTTTGTACAAGAATAACGACAACAGTTGGGACATTTGGCACCTAAATATATGACATTGAGGAAATTGAACATTTCTATTATTCATGAAAAATGGTAAGATAAGATAAGATAGATTTTTATTGCCCAAAAGGTTATACAAAAGAAAAACATGCACAAGGCAATACAATTGTAAAAACGTATAAAAAACAAGGCTTCGAGCTTTCACGCCCTCTATCCTGTGTCCAATATGAGAGTTATCCAGATCATGGTATTTCCATTTTCTGTCGTGGGGAAAAATTTTCAAAAAAACCCCAAGGCCGTAAGTTTTATTAAAAAATAAATAAATAAATAATTAAAAAGTAAATGTTAGGAAGCAGCAGGCCTTATTCCGAACCTTTCTCTCCTAACACCACGGACCAATAAATTAGGGTGAGCTTCCAAATTTGCAAAAAATTTAATGGCAGCAGCCTCACACACACTACTTAAAGGCTCGACGTCAAGGTCAACTTGAATTAGTGCGTTACTTGTACTCTAAAAAGACGGCCATCTAAGAAATTCTCAATTAGAGAACAGAGACTGACTGGAACACAAAAGCGCAGAAGCTATAATAAAGACTATAATTCCTAGATGCCAAACAGAGTCAAAAGCTTTAGCAACGTCCAGTAACACTAAAGCAGTTGGTTTGGGCTTCTGACTTTTAACATAGTCCACAACTCTTGCCACTTGCTGAAGCGAATTGTGATTTTTGCGGAACCCAAATTGGAAATCCGGTAAAGTTCTCTTCAGTTCGGTCTCTTGCTGAAGCCAAATAAGAATGAACCGTTCAGCGACCTTACCAAGAATAGGGAGAAGGGAAATCGGGCGATAGCTAACCGCTTGTTTAAGATCCTTATTTGGTTTAGGTATCGGAAGAATTAAGGCTTCCTTCCAGACTTTGGGAAAATATTTAAGATTGAACATAGCTTGGAAGATCCATGAAAAATGGATCTGGGTTATTGTAGGTAGGTAGTTAATAATTATATATGTTTAATACAAAAATAAAATTAGGTTTATATATATATATGTATAATTTATCATAAAAATAAGATTAAATATATAAAAAAATTGTTTTAGCTATAAGATGTAAAAAATAACAAAAAGAAAAATCTATTCATTCATTGAAAAAACTTTATTTGCTTTTGTACAATTCATAACGCTATAATTAAATTATAAAAGATGACACCATTTGTGAGCAAATTTGTGATGATATATGTATGTTGTTTCAGCCTGATGATGGGGTATCTGACCCCGAAACTGTGATAATCTGCAGAAAACAGTCGCAATAAATTCCCAACATACAAGAAAACATTCGTTTTTAATCAGAACTCATCTTATCCACCTCAGGGAACGACGAGTAAACTTCCTTCTGAAGATAGATTCTTATATATATATATAAAACTCGTACAATCCAGTTATTTTCACATAATTTTAAATTTAGCGGCTAAAATTTGGTTTGAATTTTGCGCAAATTTCTTGGGTTCTGATTGCGTTACCCTAATGGCGGACAAAAACTAGAAATTAACATTGAGTACGCTCTCTGTTTATATAAATACTCTGTGCTTAAGACGCACAACAACCAACTTATGATTTAAACCTTTATGTCTTATTTATGTTCACATACTTGTTATTATTTTTCAATAATAAATATTCTATTTGTTTGTTCTAATTCAGTTCATTCTTATTATTTAAATTCTCCATTATATTATATTATACAATTGTTTGGATGACAAAACAAGATTTTTTGGCCTAATAAAAGCATGATAAATAGGCCAATTATTTGATTTAGGTATGATATACAATATGCTGAGCCTTCAGATGAAGAGGAATTTTTTTTGTTATGAAGAAAATTTTTTAATCATTTTAGTTATTTTAGGTTAAATAAAAAATCATAATAAGCAAGGGTGAGAGGGGAAGGAGGGGAGGGGGCTAGGAGCGGGAATGTTTCATTCATACGCCGATTGATGCGCTGTTGTCGTTTATTTATTTGAAACTTATACACGATCTATATTATCGACAGTATGTGCCATACACGTGAGCAAGGTCTTTAAATACACAGGTTGGCCAGAAACTAGTAAATAAACAATTTTCCGGTCACAGTTTTTGATTGGTCCACGTCATGAAGCTCCTCCTTGCTTATATTTTTCTATTTGGTAGCATTGTTGACTGCCTATAACCTAGTTCACATTCATTTTGTTTTATTTGCAAATTGTATAGCTTCTGACTAAACTAATTTAGATCTTGGTATTTATACTGCTTTATTAATAATATGCTGTGTATAAATTTTTATAAATTGTTTGTTTCGAACGATTTTTTACAAAGGGAGGAGCTCCATGACGTCAGTCTCTTGAAATGGAAAAAATGTAAACAAACCGAATTTGACCCCCCCCCCCCTGCACGTGAGTAAAAGTGGAGTGTAATGGCGTCATGGCCTTTTTTTAGCGTCTCTTCCTCCAGTTTTTTTCTCATTTGTGCTGCCCTCGGGCGGGAGGGTGCATGATCGTTTATCCAAGGTGCTCGCGTGAACACGAGCTCTATTGATTTGATTTAATCTTTTTAATTATTTTATTCCATTCCAAGTCTATTATATTCTTCTTTCTAAATTGTTTTGTTATTGCAGGGGGGGTCAAACTCGGTTTGTTTACATTTTTCCATTTCAAGAGAGTGACGTCATGGAGCTACTCCTTTTGTAAAAAATCGTTCGAAACAAACAATTTATAAAAATTTATACACGGCATATTATTAATAAAGCAGTATAAATACCAGGGTTTAAATTAGTTTAGTCTGAAACTATACAATTTGCAAATAAAACAAAATGAATGTGAACTAGGTTATAGGCAGTCAACAATGCTACCAAATAGAAAAATATATGCAAGGAGGAGCTTCATGACGTGGACCAATCAAAAACTGTGACCTGAAAATTGTTTATTTACTAGTTTCTGGCCAACCTGTGTATTTAAAGACCTTGTGTTATTGTATATATATATACATATTTTGTAAACATATATTTTTGTAACAAAGAGCAGTATTCTGCTTATTTCTTCTTTGCTCTCTTTTGTTACTGCCAAAGACCGTTGCTCACTTGCCATCAATGATATTCATGTGTTAGCAGTTTGTGAAGGATATCGTTAATCTCTTCACTTCCATTTGCTTAAAGCTAAATAAAATAAAATTGCATCAGTCGCTACAAATGCTGTCTCTTGTTAGATTAGCAGCATTATTGTGATTGAGAAACATCAAAGAATATAATTCAGCGTGAGTTTTCTTTCTTTTGATTTTTAGATTGCATAACCTTAAAATGAACACGTGGCATTTTTTTTAACATATACTTTTTTTTTTTTTTTTTTGCTTAAAATCAAAACTTTATTGTTTTTCGAAGTCTAAAAAAAAAATCAGAATTAAAAAATATTAAATATTTACGGAGATATTAGAGTTTGAATGCGACAATTAAGAATATGGCGGGAAAGGGGTTGGTTACGTGGAATGTCTGACGCACACCAATCCACTATGGTTTCCGAAACCCGATTTTTTTGGCAAAAATGCCATTTTTCAAATTCTAAATATTAATTTTTTTTTTAACTAGAACTAAAAGTAAACATATTAACACATAAATAATGAACGTTTATTTTTTATTTTATCGTTTAGTTTGTTTATAATAGTGGTCCAAATGAAGCAGCACTTCTTTATCTTAATTTATTTAAGTGGAATTATCCGTACGGTTCAGAATAATTTCTTGCTCGTGGTACCCTAATATTATAAAATATTTTTGTTCGGTAAAAAGTGAATTATATCTACATAGATAAGTACTTTAAATAATATATATATATATATATATCTCACCGGCACAATTAACCGCCCACCAAATTTTTCTTATTAATTTCGAAATTTATCTGCTTAAAGTATATCAAATGACTTTTAAATGTTTCTTCTATTTAAAAAATTAATATTAAATAATAATTTATTAAATAAATATTATATTACAAATAAATAAAATCAAATTTATTATGTAATCGCTATTCTCGAAAATTTCGTCAAAATTTTTAAATGATATACAATCTCGTTTGTTAGTTGAATCCTTTGATTAAGCGATTTAATAATTTAAAAAAATTACAAATTAATTGTCATTAAGTGCAACTGATGTGGCATGGGCAGTAGCTCTTATCGATGAAGGTTTTTCTCAACGATATGTGGCAAGTGTGCTTCGTGTTCCGCGAACAACTGTAAGAGATGCTATTAGGCGGTTTCGGGAGACTGGTTCCTATACTAGGAGACCTGGCCAAGGTCGAAAGAGGTGTACCTCTGAACGTGATGATCGTTTTATTGTCGGTAACATTTTAAGAAATCGCTTTACATCTGCAGTCGAGGTCTGTAATCGATCAAGAGAAATAAGAAATGTTACAGTCAGTGAAAGAACAGTAAGAAGAAGAATAAAAGAAGGAAATTTAAAATCTTTAAGACCAGCTCGGGCCCCAAAACTTCTCCCTCGCCACAAGAAAGAACGTCTTTTTTTTGCTCGGGAACATCTCGACTGGACAAGTCATCAATGGTAATGAATGTTCTCTTCTCAGATGAAACGAGAATATCATTAAGAGGTCCAGATGGTCGTTTACCCATAGAAATTAATAATAATAATAGTTAAAGTTAACTTCTGATTGATATTGTAATAATTAATAAAAACAGGGTGGGCGGTTAATTGTGCCGGTGAGTGAAAATGTGGTGCGAGCTGGCGTCTTAATTTTTGTTTTATTATATTCACATATTATTAACGAATGTATTCCAACATAGTTTTACTGCAAATAAGTGCACATCTAATAAATATTTATATTTTTTTTTCAGATATGCACCGTTTCATCAAGCAAGATTTGTTTAATATTTGGTTGGATAAGAAAACTAAAAGTAACAAATTTTCAAATCTGGTACGTGTACATTGGAGAGTAAAATCTAGCTAGATTTTATTTAGTCTAGCTAGACAAATCTAACTGGGTGTGTACACTGTAGAGATTTCAGCGCTACCTAGAGCACCGTAGAGAAGACCTAGAGTCAAGTCTAGCTAGACAACTCTCTTGGGTGGGTATACTATATACTTTTGCAGTCGGATATTTTCTTTAGCTCTACTCCAGTTATCTCACATAATTTATTTGTACCGACTGTTTCGGTACCTTCCAGTGGCTTAGCCAGGGGCCTGACAGGATTTGATAAAAAAAATCAATTAAATAGAGGCACTTATTATGGAAAAACTTATATTAGAATAGGAAGAATAAATGAGCAAGCAGCTAGTTATATTTCAATTTAATAACAAACCAGGGCCGACGTTTCGGTCACGTATGGGACCATCTTCAGGGCCAGGTTAATGTCCGAAAATACATACAATCCTCGCCAAGTTATATTGGGCATTCACAATTATACTTAAACTAATCATGATCATGCCTCAAATTTTAATTATTATCATACCATGGACAGAGAGTGAGTTATATTGAACTTATATTGGAAAGGTTCTCACATCTCCTTCCATGCATTCTTATTAACATTTAATACAGTATATTTCTCTTCTATTAAATTCATTAAAATTATTAATATTTTATTTCAACAAAACTTTTCAATTATAAATTATTACAAATTTAAAAATTAAATTTCAAAATAATTATTATATTATTAAATAAAATATAGTAATTGAATCTTTTGACATTGACGCAACACCGTCAACATCATCAACGACGATGATGATGATGATGATGATGATATTGAAGATACATCCATTCAGCATTTAGATCTAATTGAATTAGATTGATTGAATTTATTTAATATTTTCAAAGATTCTACTCTTTATATACCTATTTGTAACAATGCATGTATTAATTATATAATTATTATAAAAAATAACTATAATATACAAAAATTTTGACATTAGTTGATTATCCAAATAAAAGTCATTAAAAACAAATTCATTACTAATTTTTAAACTAAACTGATATTATTAATTTTTGCCAGAAAATCATGACTCAGAAACCATAGCGCAATGGTTCAAAATGCTATTCTAGCTGGGCAAAATTCCAAAAATTTTATTTCTATAAATAAATTTGAATTATTTGCAAACCATTCTCTGATGTCTATACCAATAGAAAATGTGCGGGAATTTCTCAGTTTATGCGAGGTTTGTTTGTCTTTTGCAGTTACAAAATCTGGTGTGACTGGCGCACAGCACACAACTTACCCTTCGGTAAGAGAAAGTTGTGCACCGTGCTGGTCACACCAGATTTGTTGTGTGTCGAGATATATTTAGTTGCTCTTAGCACTTTGGTTAACTTGACCACGCAATGATTCATTAAGCTACGAATGCTTCCAAATCAGTAAAGTGTACTTCAAACGATTTCCACGAAAAATTTCAATGATATACTTTTTTAAAGAGCATCTAAAAAATAATTGATTTTTGAATTAAAAAAAAATCCTTGGAGCGAATTTTGAGAAAATCGAATAAAAGTGAAAAAGTACATCAGTAAAGTACTAGTACTCTTTGGCCGATTTTGATTAAAAGCTTATTTTCTCAAAATTCGCTCCAACGATTTTGATTAAAATTCAAAAATCAATTATTTGTTAGATCCTCTTTAAAATGTATATTCTCATTTTGCTCTCGAAATTGTTTAAAGCACACTTTACTCTTATATTCCATAGGAAAGAGGAGAAATGGTTGCCATAGTAACAAAATATAAATATTTTCCCACGTTTATAAATTTTATTAGACTTTTGCCGGGTTGCAAGAACGTATTTAACGGTTCGTTAAACGCATTTGGTGGTTTAAACCTTCCGCTAAATAATTTTGGGTTGCAAGAACGTATTTAAAGGTGGTTGGTTCGTAAAAGCTGTATTTAAACTGAAGGTTGAAATTCGGAGCTTTAAACTATAAAGTATCCACTAACCTGATTTGTTTCATTGAAATAAAAAAGAATTTGGTGACTATATTATCACAGGAGAGAGGTAAGATATAAATGCATTAATTTAATTGAGTTTTCTTTAGTTTCTGAAACGTTTTAAGCGATATTATTAATTATTATAGATATTCATTCGGTGAAGAGAAAAAGTGAGGTTATAGTATATTCCCAGTTTCTTTATAATTTAACATCTGACAGCCAGATCTACCAATGTTGAAATGATGAAGGAAGAGAGGATGTCAGCCAAAAAAGGAGCCTCTATCGAATAAAAATCTCCACTAAGAAGACGTTTCGGGTTTTAATTAGATAAATCCATCATCAGTTCTTAACTCCCAACTTCATAAATTATAATTTAAAAAATGTCATCGACCTCTCAATACGTGCTCATTCAAATAATTTTTTCAATGTGCTGGCAAGATTCAATTTCAATTCTACTCAATCTGTAAATCAAGCACGCGTACTCTCATCTCAACTCCCTAAATGAACAGGTTGCCCGTGTATCAGGCGTTTTAAGTGATATCGTGGACGATAGTGAATTTCATTTATATAAAACATGGTTTACTAAGAAAAACAACAATTTATATCAGAAGTTTCACCCCGGTGTATTAAAAAAAAATTAGATCAACTCAATAAAAAATCACAACCATCTGAACCTAGAGTCATTAACCTTACTGGTAAACAAATACCTCATTATGTAATTGTAATAAATAGACCTTTTAAGAAATAAGGCTTTATTTGGCAAAATTCTACATGCAAATATAAATATGTAAACATAAATAATAATAATAATAACATAGGTGATGAAGAGAAACTTTATATGTATTATGAAGGGAAACTTTTTATATCTCATTCTCCCCCACTAAAATTGTTCGTAATCTTTAAAATATCCTGGTGGTTTCCTCAGTCTTGTGGGTCTAGATGTCGGAGCGGAATCAGTTTGCGAAATCGAAGACGGATCAGTTTGTGAAATCGGAGACGATTCAGTTAGAGTATCTGTTTGCGTATCTCTTTCTTGTTCATATTCATCTTCTTCTTCATATTCATTACCAATAGGGGCTAAATGCTTTAAAGATACATTTCCTTCTCGCCCGTCCGAAAAACGTACCAAAGCATATTCAGGATTTGCCTCTATCAGATAGACTTTTTCAACCAACGGATCATATTTACTTGTTCGTACATGACATTTCATTAAAACAGTTCCAGGTCGTTTCAACCAAGTTGGTAGAGAAGCCCCATTAACGGAGCGTCGAGGGTGAATGAAAAATCTTTCATGTGGAGTACAATTAATAGATGTGCATAACAAAGATCTTATTGAGTGTAAAGCATCAGTTAGAACTTCTTCCCATTGTGTTATTTTTAGATTTTTCGTTTTCAGCGCCAGCATTATGTTTTTCCATATTATTCCGTTGTATCGCTCGACCAGACCGTTTCCTTCTGGATTATACGGTGTCGTATGACTGGTTGCTATTCCATTAGAATGAAGAAATGAAGTGAGTTCTTTAGAAAGGAAAGAGGTCCCTCTGTCAGAATGTATATAAGCCGGAGTTCCAAAAATTGAAAACAATTGATTAAAACATTTCATAACCGTAGTACTTGATATGTCACGACAAGGAAAAGCAAAGGGAAACGAGAAAACTCATCCACGATAGTGAGAATATATCTATTCGTCGATGAACTAGGTAGCGGTCCCTTGAAGTCTACATTCAGTCTTTCAAATGGTGTTGTAGCCTTTATTAAATGACTGTTATCCTTTTTGAAGAAACGGGGTTTTATTTCTGCGCAAACCGGGCAGGCAGTGGTAATTCTTTTGATTTCCTCCAAAGAGTAAGGTAGATTCTTCGTCCGTACCCAATGATACATCCGTGTGGTTCCTGGATGACAAATAGATTGATGTAAATCAAACAAAGGATTCTTAGTCGCACCACAAACTCTGGAAAAAGTATCCGCTATTAAGTTCTCTCTTCCGGGACGGTATAGAATTTCAAAATTATAGCAAGAGAGTTCTAATCTCCATCTTAGTATTTTGTCATTCTTAATTTTGTTAGAATGTTTCATTTCAAACATATATGATAGAGCTTCTTGATCGGTTAAAAGTGTAAATTGTCGCCCGAGAAGATAATGTCTCCATTTCCTGATGGCTTGAACGATTGCATGGGCTTCTTTCTCAATGGCAGAGTGTCTCTTTTCACTTTCTGAAAGAGTTTTAGAAAATAAAGCTATAGGTCTTCCTAATTGGCTCAGAGTTGCTCCTATTGCAACGTCGGAGGCGTCGGTCTCAACTACTAAAGGAGTTTTATTGTTGATTGAATGTAACAATGACTTAGCAATTAATTGTTTAATTTCTTCAAAGTTCTTAATTACTTCGTTAGGCAATACGAAGTCGGGAATACTTTGCAATGCACGAGGCTATATATCTTGTCCGAAAAATGTGGAATCCATTTTGAGTAATTAGAAAACATTCCTATTATTCTTTTCAATGATTGACCATCTTTAGGTGGGCTTAAATCCATGAGAGCTTTTAGACGTTCAGGATCAGGACGAACAGTGTTGTTTGTAATAGTATGTCCCAAAATTGAGATAGTATCTTGTGAGAATTTACATTTATTCTGATTCAAAGTTAAACCATATTTACCTACAGCTTGTAAAAATTCATTTAAATTTATATCATGTTCATTTTGATCTTTTCCACATATTGTAATATCACCTAAATAAGAATACACCCCATTAAGTTTTTCATCTTTTATAATTTTATTCATTACTCTTTAAAAACATGCGACCCCATTAGTAACTCCAAAAGGTATTCTTTTAAATTGATATAGTTGGCCTCCAGCCTCAAAAGCGGTATATGATCTCTCTTTTTCATGAATTGGAATCTGATGATAAGCAGATTTAAGATCTATTGTACTAAATACCTTAAACTGAGCAATTTTTGTAACCAGATCTTCTATGTTTGGCAAAGGATAGGCGTCTAACAACGTATACTTATTAATTGTTTGCGAATAATCTATGACCATGCGCTTCTTATGGTTTTCATTTTTCGTTATCAGTACTTGAGCTCGCCAGGGTGACAAACTTTCTTCTATAATATTTTCTGAAAGCAAATTGGTTATTTCGTTTTTAATAAATGTAGCATCATCGTCAGAAAAACGTCTCGATTTAGTTGCAATAGGCTTGCAATTAGGGTCTAAATTTTTAAAAAGTTGAGGTGGTTCAATTGTTGCACATGTTAGATTACAATACGATTCTAATTTCGAACTATTCAAATTATTTATAGTTAAAGGTAGTCTAGTTCCTCCAAATTTAACTTCTACTGAAGAATGATTTTTCATTATATCATGACCAATTAAGATATCCTCGCATAAATTAGGTAGAATAGATACTTTTAGTTTTTGATACATATGACCAAGAATTTCTAATTTGATAAAGACATAGCCTTGTAATAATGAGCATAAGGAAGTAGATGCCATAGATACTTTGCCCTCTTCAGGATAAGATTTAATTTTGTTCTTCAAAACAAAATCTTGACTTATATAGGTATTAGAGCTCCCTGTATCAATAAGGGATTTAGCAGATACATTATTAATTTTTACATTAATTATAGCTTTAGATAAAACATTAGATATATTAGCCGTTATTTTCGGTACGATACTTGCTAAGGTAGAAGAAGTAGATTGGCTTTTGTTTTTATTTAATCTGGACTTGCAGACCCGAAAATAATGACCCTTCTTATTGCAATGTGTGCAGGTCACATCTTTGGCAGGACACAAATTACGAGGATGTCGATTCAAACCACAAAAAAAGCACTTTTGTTGAGACATTGACATGGAAGTAATAGCGGAAGCATCGTTATCTTGAGATGTACTAGTCTGATTTTGAATTGAGTTGATTGGATTAAAAGAAGTAGGAACTAAACTTGATGAATAAATTTCAGATTGCTTATAAGCTGATTCAAGAGCTCGTGATTGTTCTATTATGTCATGTAAATCTAGTGTTCTAGTTTCAAAAAGCCTCTGACGAATTTGAGGAGATTGGAGACCACTTATAAAAGCGTCTCTTATATGTTCGTTTTTATTTGCGTCTGCATTCACACCCTTAAAATAACAATCTTTACTCAAGATCGTTAACTCCTGGAAAAATTGATCTATATTTTCCCCAGGTTGTTGTTTTCTAGTGGCTAATATATATCTAGAAAATATTTCACTTTTAGGTTTTATGTATATTTCATTTATTTTAGTTATAGCTTCATTATAGGATTTGGCCTCACTCACATATTCATAGATTGAATGAGAAAGAAAGTTGATGAGTACCTTTAGATGGTCTTCCTTTTTAATATTAGCCACTTCAATAAAATCTGTAAAGGTTTTTAGCCAGTGCTTCTGATAAAAATACTCTATAAGTGAAAATCAGTTTTATGGTATCAAAAGGCTTTATTTTAGCAAAAAAGGGAGACAAGAAAAATGCGTTGTTATACAAACAAAAATTTCGTTAGATACACAATGTAAACAATGTAAATATAAACATAAACAAAAGTCACTTTGCATTTCAACACTTCCCCTCAAAGTGAACTTTGTCCAAAATGACCAATCCAAGTTTGTTTCGTAATTCTTCGAATTGTCTTCTTGGTAGGGCCTTGGTCATAATATCTGCCAACAGTTTTTCCTTTTTTTTTTTTCTTACAAAAAATAATTCTTCTTCCTTTTGTGGAACTCGGAGTTTTGGCTATATTGTATTTCTTCTTTTTCGAAACTGTCATCCAGAAATACTTCCCCTGTAACTTGTC
This sequence comes from Euborellia annulipes, assembly GCA_023213315.1. NCBI lineage: Eukaryota > Metazoa > Arthropoda > Insecta > Dermaptera > Anisolabididae > Euborellia > Euborellia annulipes. The sequence goes on along the minus strand of JAKCPI010004507.1, from coordinate 16,142 downwards.
CTTTCTCAATCGAAATTGAAACAGTATTACCAGTCTTTTCTAAACTGAGCGCCAAGAAAATTTTCCTTCCTTTAAAACGATTTAAGTTGCCATCAGGTTTGTATTTCTTCCTCAGGACCCACTTATTATCAATCGCTTTTCTTCCAGGAGGTAATTCAACAAATGTCCAAGTTTTGCTTTCATTTAAACTATTCATTTCTTCATTCATGGCATTTTTCGATTCATTCGCTTCATCCGATTTAATTGCTTCTTCATAACTTATTTCTCCATCGACTTGAGACATGCATACTTCAATTAATCGTTCCTTTGATTTTATTTTATTTCGATCTCGAAGATGGCGAGTAGAATTTCTCTCTTCTCTATCAACTTCATCTTCATTTATCTCAGTAGGAGTTAAGTTTCTTTCTTTATCATCAATTATATTCGGAATCATATTTCTTTCTTCATTTATTTCATTTGAATTTAAATTAATTGTTGTTTTTTCCTTAGTACTTTCTTCACTTTTAAAAATTACATTTTTGCTTCGAATTATTCTATTATTTCCAACATATATTCTAAAACCATCAATATCTTCAGAATAACCAACAAAAATTCCCTTTTGACTTTTAGAATCCCATTTGTTTCGATGAACATCTGGAATCTTTACATAACATTCAGTTCCAAAAACATGCAAGTGATTTATTCGGGGTATTTCTCCAAAATAGACTTCATATGGCGTTTTATTTTCTACACCACTAGGGCCAGTCCTATTTAGTACATAAACCACTGTATTAACAGCTTCAGCCCATAAAGTTTTAGATAAATTTTCTTTAGCATAAATTAAAGACCTAGCTAATTCAACAATCGTTCTATTACTTCTTTCAGCACATCCATTCTGCTGTGGAGTATATGGATTCGATTTTCTAAACAATATTCCTTTATCTGCAAGCAATTCTTTTACAAATTTATTATCAAACTCTTTTCCTCCATCCGTTAATAACGCTTTAATCTTCTTATTAGTTTGAGTTTCAAAAAAGTTTATAAATTCTTTTATTTTATCCTTAACTTCGGATTTTTCTTTCAGAAAGTGGCTAATCTTTACTATAAAGTTCGCTCCCACCAGAGAGCGCTGGCGGGCTTTACTCACGATTCTTTCGTTCTCCCACTTTGTGATTCGTTCTTTAAATTTAATTTTAAAATCGTCATGATAATATTCAACATATAACATATTCCTGAGACAAAAATAAACAAAAAACAAAAAAAAATAAAAATAAACATAAGAATATTCAACACAATATGCCTTGGAAAAAAAATTGTTTATACCCGCCATCAGAGAAGGATCACGCCGAGGAGAGTCAGTCTTAAGGTAAGGATCTACTTTTTTTTTAAACAACTTGCAGGGGTCCTGAATTAATTGTTTCGGTCCGGTGCAGTTAGGTTTTCCTTTAGATAATAAAGTGATTTGGTAGCAATAATATTTTAAAAAACTTGTAGGGATCCCTTGTCCGAGAGCCGCCGGAGGCGGCTCGAGACCTTCGGTTAATTAAGGTCGGTTCTGTTTTAGATTAAAAAGTATTCATCCAGAATATTTTAAAGAACTTGCAGGGATCCCTTGTCCGAGAGCCGCCGGAGGCGGCTCGAGACCTTCGGTTTTAAGTTCGGTTCTTTTATTTTTAGAAAAAAATTCAAAACAACTAGGGAATTCTCGGCTTCGGGTCGGTTCGGCTCGGCTCAGTTCGGTTCAAAACCATCCAGTTAGAAGCGATTCGGTAGCTTTTAAAAAAATTTTCGGGCCCGAAGGGACCGAAAATTTATTTTTAAGGGCTACCGAATAGCTTCTAACTGGATGGTTTCGAACCGAACTGAGACGAGCCGAACCGAACCGAAGTCGACACTAGTGACAAAACAACTTCAGGGGTCCCGACCTAATTGTTCATCAAGAATATTTTAAAGAACTTGCAGGGATCCCTTGTCCGAGAGCCGCCGGGGGCGGCTCGAGACCTTCGGTAATTAAGGTCGGTTCTCTTTTAGATTAAAAAATGTTCATCAAGAATATTTAAAAAAACATGCATATTAAAGAAAAGAACGAAAGAATCATGAACGAGGAGCTAAAAAGAACTAGTCAATTGTAAGCCAGCGCTCTCTGGTGGGAGCGAACTTTATAGTAAAGATTAACCCAGAAAGTAGACATGATATTTCGAAAAATCATCAGTAAAACATATGAAATATCGAGATCCTCCACTCGAGGATACCTCCATAGGACCACATACATCCGAATGGAATAACTCTCCAACTGCTTTAGCTCGATTTGTTCTTTCATGATATGTTTCTTGATGTTGTTTTCCAAAGATACAGCCTTCACATAAATGATTATTCTTCAATTTCAGATCAATTCCAGTGAATCTTTGAACAACATTCTTCACATGTCTAAAATTTTGATGAACAAATTTTTCATGCCACACCTTTAAATCATTTGTTTCACATATATTCAAATCTATTTAATTAATTTCTTTACTTATCTCAATCAGAATATGTCAGGCGCAAGGTTTTTGTCATCTAAATTACAATGGAGAAAGAAAAAACCCAAAAAAAGTAAGTAAAAATATATATTTATAAATGGTTAATGTGGTCCTCGTATATCTTCAAAATTTTCCTTATTTTGGCATATATTTCGATCAAATTGGCTTACCGACACCTCTTTTAGGCTAATAAAGGGAAGGGAGGGTGAATTCTCCCTGAAAAACTTACCAATATTAAAAAAAATTTACTTACCGTATTCTAGGATTTAGCCCAGACTTTTAGATATTTACAGAACTGTGTTCTTGAAACCCGGCACTTGAATTCTAATATATGCCCTCGGGGCTTGGTGTGGAGGTTAGCGTGCTAACCTCGTATGCCAAAAGTCGCGGGTTCGGACCCCAGGCAGTCCGATGATTTTATTTAAGCCAATTGGATACCAAATGAATATGAATATTAATCAATAACGGATTTGGTAAAAGTCTTATATGGCCTGAGTTGACGAAAATACTGAGTGAATGTGTGTGTGAGTGTGAATGAGAAAGAAGTGTGAGTGTTAAAAAAAAATCTAATAAATCGGCGGAAATTAAATATATGTCGACACAAAATCTGGTGAAACAAGCATCCCAAAAAAAAAACCTTTAGAGGGTCTAAATCTAATATGGGAATATATTGATACTAGACGCAAAGCCCCGCTTTCGGCGGGGCTTTCCGTCTAGCCAGGGGGCTGCGCCCCCTGGACCCCCTTGCTCGTCTACTTATATACATACCGGTACATACATTTTCCCAATTCATTTTTATATGTAGAGATAATTTTAGCGGTTAATTATTCATGAACTTAAGATTTTTTGTGAATCATATCCTTTCCGGGACTCTCCCGGTACACAGACAAAAGATTTACGCCGATATTTTAGAATTCAAAATGTAAATAAATAAAAAAATCGTAAACATGGGTAAATATTTATATTTTGTTACCATGGCGCTATCCCTGAGGCCTGGTTGGTTGTTTCACACATCGGACACCCTCTTAGGCCCGGCGCACATTGAACGCAGCAGAGGCGCAGCCGAGGCAGAGCCGAGGCAGAGGTCTTTTTGTAATACACGCGTTTCAATAGGGTAGCGCACATTGGACAGAGGGCAGGCGTAGCATAGGAATAACTCTGCAGAGCCTCTGTCTGGTTGTGGTAGCAACACAGTTTCCTACGTCCTCTGTCGCCTCTGCGAGCTTTTTAACTTTAACTTTTATTTATTTTTATTTGATTTATTAGCTTTTTATAAGTTAATAGTATGGAACAACTAATCCAATTAGTCCAAGATCATCCCGTGTTGTACGATACAACCCACCCGGATTACATGCGGACAAAATTGAAGGATGATCTGATGATCTCAAGGTGGGATCCGATTGCTTCAGAGCTAAAATTTACGAATGGTGACAAAAACAAATAAAATAAAATTGAATCCTTCTGAATCTTCTCGATTGGCCTCCTCAACATGAAATATGCTAATAATATATGATAATATATATATAATAATTATGCTAATAATTTAAATTTAACACGAAAATTAAATATTTTGTGATTGAATTTCATTTTAATATGTTTAATTCTCAAATCAATGGAACAACTAATCCAATTAGTCCAAGATCATCCCGTGTTGTACGATACAACCCACCCGGATTACATGCGGACAAAATTGAAGGATGATCTGTGGGATAAGATTGCTTCAGAGCTAAATTTTACGTATGGTGAGAAAACTTTTATTAGTTTAACATAATTAAATTTTTTTTAGACATCTTGGGATAGGGGGAGGAAGGGCGAGTTTGAAACTGTATAATAGAACACAGTAGTGTAGCCAGGATATCTGCTTGGGGGGGGCAAAATTTTTTCTCCCCTCCAAGAAACTTAAAGTGGAGAAACTTTTTTTTTTTTAGATAATATAAGAATTATAAAACAAAAACAAATAAAATAAAATTGAATCCTTCTGAATCTTCTCGATTGGCCTCCTCAACATGAATTGTGCTAATAATATATGATAATATATATATAATAATTATGCTAATAATTTAAATTTAACACGAAAACTAAATATTTTGTGATTGAATTTCATTTTAATATGTTTAATTCTCAAATGCAATGATTGAATTTCAATATATTAAAATTTTTTTTTTTTTCTTGAAATAAAATACAATTTTAAAACAAAATTCATAAATATTTAAGATTTTTTCCTTCATTTCAAATGACATGTTTGCAACAGAGGCAACGCAGTACTGCGTTCAATGTGCGCTGACCTGACAGAGGCCTATTCCCATGCTGCGCCTCCACTCCACCTCGGCTGCGCCTCTGCTGCGTTCAATGTGCGCCGGGCCTTAGCCTTTTATATATAGTCATTTCATTTCAAATCAACACAGCTACCAACCCGACCATCTCCGATTTTGATGAAATTTGGTGTGTTCATTGTACATGATGAGAGAAAGAAAAATGCCAAATTACAGAATTGTAGCACAAGTAGAACAAAAGTTATGGCCCCCCAAAATTTGAAAAATTTCGGAAAATTTCAAAATCTTTGCAGACAAAAACGGCTGTAACTTCTGTTCTAATAAAGATAGAACTATGAACCAAGTATTTTTGGAAAGGTCTTGAAACAAGCTTTAAAATGATGTACAACATGATCACATTCCAACAATGAAAATAATTAAGGTCATTGACTTTAACCTTTGACCTTGAATATCTCAAAACATGTCACCTCCAAAATTGATGAAAAAAATATATATGCTTCCTCATTTTACGATAAACAACATATTAAAATTTCATTTTGGGACTACATTGGGATTAGGAGATAAAAATACATATGTAAAGCTATCTGATGCAAAAATGCACTACAAAGCATATGTTGAGTGCAAAAGAATTGCATAAAATATTAACCAATCACAGTTAAGCTGAAAATCTGATTAGGTCATAGGCGTCGGACGTGGGGGGACATGGGGGGAGCAGAGGACATCCCCCCCCCCCGGGATTATCCAGGGGAAGGAAGCCAAAAGCTTATATATCTGGTAGTTGGATAGCCTATATTACACAGGGCAACAAAAAGGACCTTTTTTTTGTTGACTGAGAATTTGAATCTATTTCTGGGTAATTGGGTAGCGCTGATTCCAAAAATGCCATCAGTTTTGCCCCATCACGTCAGATTTTAGAGCTATAGAGAAAACAAAATTTTAATAGAAAATGTGCTCTAAAGCGGCTCTAATTTTATATTACCTGGTTTTTTTAAGGCGGCACCCTTTAAAAATATGCAGATAGTTATAATACATATAAATTGTAGGTTTCAGCCGAATCGGAGGTCATTTAGACGTCCCGCAAACGGTTTAAATTTTAGAAAAATCGAATTTTTTCAGTTTTTTTTTTGCTTTGGTCACCCCTAATACTATTTTGGGTATCCCTGAATGAAAAAAACATATATTTACGATATTCTATAGTTCTTTGGCTTTATAAAAATTATTCATTTGTAAAAATCTGTTAATTATTAAGGAAATTATGTACAAAAACGTCAGCAAAGAAAAAACACAAGTACACTCACTGGTCGGAAAAAATGAACTTTGTTCAAATGAACGTTTTTGTTCATAATTTCCTTAATAATGAACAGATTTTTACAAATGAATAATTTTTATAAAGCCAAAGAACTATAGAATATCGTAAATATATGTTTTTTCGATAATTATGGGCAGGAGCAGCCAATAAATAGACTCTGTATGCAGATTCAATCACCGGAGACGTTTCGGTTCATTTTATTTAAGAACCATCTTCAGTCCTTACTAGAAATATACATATAATATTAACAGTGTATAAATAAAAAAAAAAAAAAAATTAGATTTACTGTACACAATCACCAAACAAAAATCAAAATATTTTTGCAAGACAAAAGAAATAAAAATTGATCTTACGATTGAAATACAAATGCACAGAGTTAGTCAATGTTATCTTTGGCATATACATTGTTGTTTCGTCATAAAAATGTAACACATGTATATTCCAGGTCAAAAAATATTTTACGATGGTCTCACTGGTGAGTATGTTATATCAATAAATTCACTTAATTGAATTTTATAATTTAATATAGAAAGATTTTCATTCTGACCGGGAATGACCTCGGATTTTATTTATTAATATATATTAAATATAGTATTATTTTTAATTAAAAGTAGATAAAGGAATCTTTGCCTTCTTATATAAAAATATCATAATTTTAAGTAAAAATTTTTTCTAGACCTTTCGGTATTCGTCATAATAATAATATTGACGTTTCGGTTGATCATCACTCAATTACTGGAGGAAAATGGCATCATAAGCTCTGCTAAGGTTCTCACAATCTCTTTGAGAATTGATAGAACTATCACCAAACGCCCTAATGTAACACTTTATCTACTTTTAATTAAAAATAATACTATCATACTTATAAATAATTGCCTTAAACCCGTGTCCGATGTGTGAAACAACCAATCAGGCCTCAGGGATAGCGCTGATTGGCGAAATACAGAGAGGGCGGAGCCGGAGAGGCAAATTCAAATTTTTTTTAACCAGGAGAGATATCAATTTGGTTTCTTCCCTAAAGCCTTCCCTTGATAAGAATCTAAATTCGTTGTTTCAGAGTTTTTTTTTAAATTCGGCAGCCCACCCCCCCCCCCCCAAATTTTTTAATTCTTCTACATCTTCAAATATAAACATGCTTTTTTGGATTTAAAATTCTTGAATGAATATCTATCAAGGGATTTAAAAGTTTTAATATTTTTTGTGTAATTGCCCCCCCCCCCGAAATTTTTAATTCTTCTGTTTCTTCAAATATTAACATGCTTTTTTGGATTTAAAATTCTTGAATGAATATCTATCAAGGGATTTAAAAGTTTTAATATTTTTTGTGTAATTGCCCCCCCCCCCCCCCGAAATTTTTAATTCTTCTGTTTCTTCAAATATTAACATGCTTTTTTGGATTTAAAATTCTTGAATGAATATCTATCAAGGGATTTAAAAGTTTTAATATTTTTTGTGTAATTGCCACCCCCCCGAAATTTTTAATTCTTCTGTTTCTTCAAATATTAACATGCTTTTTTGGATTTAAAATTCTTGAATGAATATCTATCAAGGGATTTAAAAGTTTTAATATTTTTTGTGTAATTGCCACCCCCCCCCCCGAAATTTTTAATTCTTCTGTTTCTTCAAATATTAACATGCTTTTTTGGATTTAAAATTCTTGAATGAATATCTATCAAGGGATTTAAAAGTTTTAATATTTTTTGTGTAATTGCCACCCCCCCCCCCCCGAAATTTTTAATTCTTCTGTTTCTTCAAATATTAACATGCTTTTTTGGATTTAAAATTCTTGAATGAATATCTATCAAGGGATTTAAAAGTTTAAATATTTTTTGTGTAATTGCCTCACCAGTGAGACCATCGTAAAATATTTTTTGACCTGGAATATACATGTGTAACATTTTTATGACGAAACAACAATGTATATGCCAAAGATAACATTGACTAACTCTGTGCATTTGTATTTCAATCGTAAGATCAATTTTTATTTCTTTTGTCTTGCAAAAATATTTTGATTTTTGTTTGGTGATTGTGTACAGTAAATCTAATTTTTTTTTTTTTTTTTTATTTATACACTGTTAATATTATATGTATATTTCTAGTAAGGACTGAAGATGGTTCTTAAATAAAATGAACCGAAACGTCTCCGGTGATTGAATCTGCATACAGAGTCTATTTATTGGCTGCTCCTGCCCATAATTATCGAAAAAACATATATTTACGATATTCTATAGTTCTTTGGCTTTATAAAAATTATTCATTTGTAAAAATCTGTTCATTATTAAGGAAATTATGAACAAAAACGTTCATTTGAACAAAGTTCATTTTTTCCGACCAGTGAGTGTACTTGTGTTTTTTCTTTGCTGACGTTTTTGTACATAATTTCCTTAATAATTAACAGATTTTTACAAATGAATAATTTTTATAAAGCCAAAGAACTATAGAATATCGTAAATATATGTTTTTTTCATTCAGGGATACCCAAAATAGTATTAGGGGTGACCAAAGCAAAAAAAAACTGAAAAAATTCGATTTTTCTAAAATTTAAACCGTTTGCGGCACGTCTAAATGACCTCCGATTGGGATGAAACTTAAAATTTATATGTATTATAACTATCTGCATATTTTTAAAGGGTGCCGCCTTAAAAAAACCAGGTAATATAAAATTAGAGCCCACATTTTCTATTAAAATTTTGTTTTCTCTATAGCTCTAAAATCTGACGTGATGGGGCAAAACTGATGGCATTTTTGGAATCAGCGCTACCCAATTACCCAGAAATAGATTCAAATTCTCAGTCAACAAAAAAAAGGTCTTTTTTGTTGCCCTGTGTAATATAGGCTATCCAACTACCAGATATATAAGCTTTTGGCTTCCTTCCCCTGGATAATCCCGGGGGGGGGATGTCCTCTGCTCCCCCCATGTCCCCCCACGTCCGACGCCTATGGCCTAATCAGATTTTCAGCTTAACTGTGATTGGTTAATATTTTATGCAATTCTTTTGCACTCAACATATGCTTTGTAGTGCATTTTTGCATCAGATAGCTTTACATATGTATTTTTATCTCCTAATCCCAATGGAGTCCCAAAATGAAATTTTAATATGTTGTTTATCGTAAAATGAGGAAGCATATATATTTTTTTCATCAATTTTGGAGGTGACATGTTTTGAGATATTCAAGGTCAAAGGTTAAAGTCAATGACCTTAATTATTTTCATTGTTGGAATGTGATCATGTTGTAGATCATTTTAAAGCTTGTTTCAAGACCTTTCCAAAAATACTTGGTTCATAGTTCTATCTTTATTAGAACAGAAGTTACAGCCGTTTTTGTCTGCAAAGATTTTGAAATTTTCCGAAATTTTTCAAATTTTGAGGGGCCATAACTTTTGTTCTACTTGTGCTACAATTCTGTAATTTGGCGTTTTTCATTCTCTCATCATGTACAATGAACACACCAAATTTCATCAAAATCGGAGATGGTCGGGTTGAAAATGGTACTTTTCTGTGTTGATTTGAAATGAAATGACTCATAAGTATGATTATTTTATATGCGACACAAGGAGTTATGATTAATTTAAGATCATTTGGGTTGACCACCTCTCTATTAAATAGTTCCATTTATAAAATAAAGTGTTTTTTTTTTTTTTACATTTTTTAGATTAATTTTGGATTACGAAACATCGAGCAATTCTGATTTCTATTTCTTGGCCCCTACTCTGTATTTTGAGGTAAGCCTAAGCCTCAATTTAATACTTAAAATAAGGAGAAAACAATTGTGCCAATAAAAAAAGAGTAAATTTATTTAATTTCAGATCTTCTATTGAGATTCTGCAAAATTTCTTCCTCAGAAGAAGCTGACATCTATTCTGAGTAAGAATCCAAGGAATAATTATCATTCAAGAATGGATCTGGAAAACAATGCAAATTACAATTCCACAAAAGGAGCAAAGAACGTTTTGCATGGATTCACCTATCAGTTAAATCTTTTAATTCTTTTCCTTATAAGAGGAATCAAACAAAAATTGAATTTTAGATTAGCAACAGAAATTGACGAGGCGGAGAAATTTGATGACGTTGTCTTTGAAATTGAAAACAAAGAGGCGCAAAAAACTTTGATCTGTCTACAAGCAAAACATAGAATTAGTGAGAATGAAAGTAAAAAGAAAATATTTGCAAATTCTTTATTAGGCATAGGAAACGATGATTTCAATTTGAAGAAATATCTAAAATCTTATTTACAAATTCAAAATTGCCAGGAATTCTCTCAAAGTTCAAAGAAATATTTCATTATTTGCACAAATATCGATTTCGATATAGAATCGTTAACAAAATTGAAAATATCATTAGAAGAGACGAAAATTGATATTCTTGATAACATTTTACCGACAAAAGGAAAAACTTTTAAACTCAAAATGGATGAAGGGAATAAAATATTTGCAAAATTAAAGCAAGATTCCATTTCTGAACAAGATTTAAAGGATTTTTTTGAGCAGTTAGTTTTTGCAGTTGGCCAGCCAAAAGAAGATGAACTTTTTGAACAAATTAGAACAGAAATTGGTTCAGAGTTGAAACTTCAAGATCCAGATTTAGCAGCGAGTGATTTGCACAGAATCGTTTTAGAATGGTTCAAAACACCAAATGCAAAATGGCTAACTCAGCAAAACAATCCTTTAGATCTTGTTGAGAGGAAAATCAATTTTCTTTTCATTTCAAAATCTAGTCAGGATTATTGCTCCCAACTTGCGAATTATCAAATCACATTTAAACAAAAAATGCCCATCGTTAGAGAGTTTTTAGATAATAATAAAAAGAATATTTTAATTTTAACACCTTCATCTTCATTTATAGCGAGTTTAAAAGTTTTTGACGCAATCAATGAATTAGAATACAAATATTTGTTTATCAATTCAAATCCTTTATCAGATCTTATCTTCTTAGCTGATAAAAATCCCATTTTAATTATAAACTTGAAAGATGTCAGTAAAAATCTTTCTTTTATTGAAAATTTATTTGAAGAAAAAAAGGAAAATTATTTTGATTATTTCTAAAGAAATGTTAAATGAAATCATGGATTATTTTAATGAACGTTGTATGCTGGATGAAAATGAAAATGAAAAGTTAACATTTGCAGATTTCTCGGAAGCTTCCCAAAAGAGTTTATTAGAGAAAGAAATTCAATTTCTGGGTTCCCCGATTCCAATGGAATTTTTATTTAATGACGAAGAAATTAAAACTAAAATCTTATATAATAATTGCGGTGTGTCCGTCTGTCCGTCTGTCCGTCCGTCTGTCCGTCTGTCCGTCTGTCCGTCCGTCCGTCTGTCACGCTCTGTTTGACCAACTTCCCGTTGGAATTTTGAAACGAAATTTTGCAGTCTTATAAAGGACGTTATGGAGAGTCCCGGAAAAATACTCGGGTCCCGAAATTCCTATAACTTTTTGAGTTATTAATTGCTAAAGTTACGATTTCTCCCATAGGAAATGTATAGAGAAATATTTAAGTATTCTTTGCAGTTGTGTATTCTTTGAATGTAAACAAATCCTCAAGCAGGCACAGGACTGGAATACTTAGTTGTTAGTAATAATAATTTTCTTTTCATAATTAAGAAAAGGCGAGGGTCCGCCGCAGGCGCGCCCGAGCCAGCTGATGGGGGGTCCAGGGGGCGTAGCCCCCGCCTCTAGACTCTCAGCCCGTTTCTCATAATTAAGAAAGGCGAGGGTCCGCCGCAGGCGCGCCCGAGCCAGCTAGCGGGGGTCCAGGGGGGCGTAGCCCCCCTGTCTAGACGCCAGTCCGTTTCTCATAAGAAAAGGCGAGGGTCCGCCGCAGGCGGGCCGGAGCCAGCTGGTGGGGGGTCAGGGGGGCGAAGCCCCCCGCTAGCGCGGAGCCCGCCGAAGGCGGGCGGCGCGGCTAGTCGATTCAGAAACGTTTTCAAAATTAATCGAGAATCCCGAAGAAATCAAAATTGGAAATTGTATTCAAGAGTGTAAAAAGATTTTTTATTAAAAGAAAATTCGAGGCCGATTTTCTAACCTTTAAACAAGAAATGATTTCAGACGACAATATTCCTGATATTTTTGTTATTTATTCTGAAGTTGATATTAAATATTTCAATTCAATTAAATATGACAGAAATAGAATTTATGTTTATGAATATTATGTCGATGCTTTAGAAAAATTTTCAAATCTAAAAGAAAAAAATAAAAATAAAAATATCCATTTAATTCATCATGATATCTCACGCTATTTAATTCGAACTTTTGGTTCACATAATGGCTCACTCCATTTAATTCGAACTTTTGGTTCAATATCCAATTTATATCATAGTAAATATAATTTACGAGATACTGAAAACCATTTTGAAAATTGTAAAGAATATCTTCATAGAGAAATAAAATGGAGAAAAGTTCATCAATATCTCGTCTATTGTAGACTTCTTAATTATGCTGAAGATATGTTTATTATTTATTTAAAATATTTTACTGATTCTATCATTTTTAAGGACGAACTAAAACAAATTAGACAATTGTTTAAAGAAGGAAAAAGAGTATATTATTTTGATAACAAAATTGAAGCTAAAAAGAAATTTCTCTCCTTACAAAACGAGGAAAAAAATAAAAATCGAAACATTCATTTAGTGAAAGTTGATTATAACCCGATTTTGAAAAAAACCTTTGGATCAAATTCACATTTAAAGAGACTATTATTCTTTAAACATGAAATAAGAGAGAGCAATATTCTAGAATTTCCATACTCAATACATTTAATATCAAATGACGCAGGCATGGGGAAATCTCAAGTGATGAAGCATTTGGCATTAAAATTGCATCGAGAAGATAAGGAATTATGGGTGATACTGATCGATTTAAATGCACATACAAAACAACTCCAGAGAATGTTACAAGAACCGCGTCAAGATCCTCTTGAAGATTTAATCGATCTCTGCATGTTCAAAACAGAATTAGAAAAGATTTTGTTTCGACATTGGATCCAAAAGAGAAGTGATCGCATTGTGATCTTTTTCGATGCATTTGATGAGATTAGCCCGAAATATGAACGGGTTGTTATTCCTCTCATTCAGTCGATTTTAGATAAATATAAAATTAGAAAAGTATTCCTTACAACTCGGCCTCATTTACGAGATAAGTTGGAAAAAACTTTTCATGCAAGATCTTTTTATTTAAAAGGCTTTGATGAACGCGATATAATCAAGTATTTGTTAAAATTTTTTGAAATAGAAAATTTGGGTGACTTTCAATTAGGATTGAGCGATTTATCTCAGGAATTATTGAAAGCTCCATTAATGCTTTATTTATATGCAAAATATTGCAAAAAACGCAATTTGGGTATAAGAGATGCATTGAATTTTGACAAAAAGATCAATCGATATGATTTATATGAATCTTTTTTCGAAGACCAATTCCGGCTTTACATTGAAGAGAAAGCAAAAATCGATACATCAAATCTTATTAGCGCCGAGTGGATTGAACAGGAAAAGCAAAGTTCTTTTGAATTTCTTGAAAAATGTGCATTCAATGAATTATTTGGTGATAGTTTGGATAAGGCTCCAAATAAAATATCAAAAATAGACATTTTAAAAGCAAAGCAACTTGAGCCGCCAGGGAATATTTTGAGGCTTGGAATCGTGTCCGTTAGAGATGATGGGAATTATTATTTTATTCATAGAACTTATGCTGAATTCTTAGTTCCTCGATATTTAATTACAAGTTCAGAGAATTTCACATCAGAAGAAATATTGAATTTTCTTTTACTCGAGATCTTTGAGAATTGGCAATGTTTTAACAATCGTGGTTTTAAGGCTCTAACAGACAGAACGCGAAATTCGCGTCGCTTGGCGTTTTTTCAACGCCGCGAAAGGCCGCGAAATGTTGTATAAGGCAAGACTGTATCATCCCCGTCACACAGGGGGCGAACTTACGCGGCGTAAACGCTCTCTTTCGCGCGACAGCTTTTTCGAGTTGTACAAAATTACAACTCCTTCGCGCGAACAGGCGAATCATCAAGATGAGTAATGAAATAAAAAAACTTATAGAGTTAAAAACACTTGTTTTTTCGCCTCTAACTAAATAAAAGTAAATAATAAAATATGTTTTTTCTTGGCAGCCAATCTATGATTAGTAAAAAGTCCGAATCGAGGTAATTGAATAGTATTATCTTATTCTAATTTACAAGCCTCGAAAAATATTTAATCAAAGTTATCATTAATAAAATAAGATTTTAAAAAATCTAATTTTCCAATGATATTCTATTTCTTTCGTAATATAATACTTTATTTATAAAATATTTATAAATTCATTAAATAAAGGTTGTTGAAACATATACACAATACCCGATCGTAAGCCCAGATTACGCTTCCTGTGTGGCTTAGCAAAAACGCCTTTCGCCGCGAAATACGCGCGTAGCCTGAGCGACGCGAATTTCGCGTTCTGTCTGTTAGAGCCTTTATAGGGTACTATTTAATGAAATCAGATTTGATAGAAAATCCGTCAAACCATGAATTATTTTATCGAAAATGCGCGTCAATTATGATGAACAAGGAATATACAAAGTATGACATATATAAGTTAGTCAGGAATGAACCTGACTTATTTTTTTTTAAGATTTCTTTATAAATGTTGTTCAATGGTGAATGATTATACTCTAATCATTAAGTTAATAAACTATGACAGATATTTATTGGAGCATATAGCTCAAGAAGTAATGATAAAACCAATTTTAAATTTTGCTCTAGCAAATCGAAATAAATATCAAGACGTAGTAGATTTATTAACCAAAAAACTCAAAGAAATAGAGAAGGAATAAAAAGGACATCCAAGCGATAATTGGACAAGGGTGTAAGAAAGCAGCTCAACATTCAAGGGCAGACAGCACTACTGATAAGTGTTTAGTGATTTCGGATACTGTGGTGATGCCATCCATGCCTATAAGACTAAAACATTTCAAATATTACGGTGTGAGAGTTGGTTATATTATTATTTTTCTTTATTTCCTTGCTGTAGACACAAAATCGTACGTGTATGGAAGCGTCAAAATGATACATAGAATTTATAACATTTATTGATTTTATTGACAAAATAACATAAATTACACTGCAGAGGAATTTACAAAAAAACTCTTCCAATGAATAAATGGTTCTTCCAATTAAATGTTTCTTCTTGATTAACTGCTTCCTTTATTTGCTTTGGGAGCATTTTAAACATTTTAGGTCCCACTGCTTCTGCCGATCTCTCTCCCCAACACGAGCCTCGTTCTTGGAGCCCTTAGATCTCTGGATCATCTTGTTGGTGTACATCCTCTCCCACAACAAATGCACTCCTAAGCCGTTAGGTTCTGACACAGATTTCAAAGATGTAGAGAACCGGCACAGTGAGAATCCCATATTTTCCAAAAAGGTCCCTGGGAACTAACCCCAGCCAGACATCTCAGAGTTTTCTTCTGGGCCAGGAAAACATTCTTTGTACCAGAGGAGACTCGCCATAACGTCACCTCATTCATTCCCCTCATTCTAGAATCCACCTCCAAAAAATAAAATATCTTCATCTGGTCAGTATCCAGGAAATACTTAATTTGTCTTATTTGACAGCATATTTTATTTAGGTTTTTTACTAAATTCTAACATGTAAGGTGTTCATCACTAGTTAGTCCAAGGTATGAAATAGTGTGGTCACGTTCTTTGAAGATTTCAGTTTGTTCACAATTGCTACATTATATTCCTTGCACTTATTTTATAGAACACAACGCGAGTACAATGGATTGAGGAAGATGCAGATTCTTATAGGCTAGGTGATCAGACCCATGGAGCAAATCATCAATTTAGGAATTGATCGAGCGCCCCTTCCCCACAAAGAGGGGAGTGGGCCCCGGTGTGTTATTTCGCCTGCACTCGTTTAGGATTACTGCGTGTGCTTATTATTTTGGTTCTAATTTTATCAATAACACTCTGAGGGGCTGTTAAAGTCCTGTGAACAAATACAGGACAATTTTACAAATATTCAGGAATATTGTTCAATCATTCTATTTCTATCACTCTTCGATTCTAATTTCAAT
>JAKCPI010004506.1:0-16383 GCA_023213315.1 Euborellia annulipes | reverse complement strand
TTGATCCGCATCGTAAAACTAAAAACCACTCAAAGAGAAATCGTTCGACCAATCTCAAAAATTTCTCCATTACCAGTGTAACATAATTATATGTATATATGTACCTAAAGAAGTATCTAGTTAAAATTCATTCCAGTTTGTTCAAAGTAAATAATTAGATGTTGATAATAGAAGTGGCTGTTCATCATTCTAATATAATTAGATTTAAGGTTCTAATATAATTAGATTTAAGGTTAGATTAGATTATGTGTTTTATTGTTTAAACGTTAAAGTGCAGTGGTGTGAAAATGACACTAAGTGACTGTGTGTTCTCATCAAACCGTTAGCCGGTAGGGACTCCTTTTGAGGAGAGCCCTACTTCAGGACTTGGCGATCCTGACGGAGGTTAGCCCGAGCTTGACTCTGGCCCGGAGTCATAGCAACTCGGCATAAGGGTCCCTGCTCAGGGTCACGGAGCATTCTTCGAGCTCGTCGAGATCCAAGTTGGTCGTATCCCTTGGAAAATCTGCAACCCTTGTTGTGAACCAGGTGTTCACCGGGGGGAGTATGTTTGCGCCACCCCGCGCAATAATTTTGGAAGTTTTGTCGGTGGCCAAAAGATGGCATGAAAGGGGAGCATTCGGCCCCTCTCTCAGCCCTCATAGTCGCCACCCTTGTGACAGGACACGTGATCTCCATGCCTGGACAACGTGCTGTCGGACATTGCGTCTTTGACACTCGATTCGTTCGTTCGCCATATGTCAATTCGTTCGTTTTTTCGTTGAAATCGCCATCGCCTTTGTTTTGAAAAGGCCTTTGCAAATTTGCTTTGTGTCGTCTATTTATTTGTGTTTGTTGTTAATTATAATTATTATATTTTGATCATTATTTCATCTCTATCATCTGTTAATTGTCACCAGAACCGATAAGTTTGAAAACCATATTTATTATTATTATTTTTCTCTAACTTTCTTTATCATATTCCAATAATTATAAGTTTGTTGTTTTTGTTTAAGTATTATAATAATTATTCCTTTTTGATTTAATTTATATTCCATTTATATATTCTTTATTCCTTTATTTTATTTTAAGTTATATTTATAATTATTAAATTCATACCATTTTAAATAACTCTTTTCTTATTCTCCCATTAATTACCATTTAAGTATTATTTCTAAATTCGTAAGTCCATATACTGGCGAGGTACCAGAAAATTCGTCTAGTACTTGACCTCTAGTGTGTTTTCGACGTGGCCGATAACTAGGAAAATGAAAATAAACAAATGAATTTTTTCCAAATTAGTTTTTTAATCTTAATATTTTTTAAAAAAACAAAAAATCAAAAAAAACTCATATATGCCCTACATTACATATTAAAAAAATAAAACTTTTATATTCAGTAAATTTCTATCATCTATTTATAATAATTATGGGGTGTCCGTCTGTCCGTCTGTCACGCTCGTTTGACCAACTTCTTATTGGAATTTTGAAACAAAATTTTACACTCTTATAGAGGACGTTATAGAGTCCCGGAAAAATACTCGGGTCCCAAAATTCTTATAACTTTTTGAGTTATTAATTCTTAAAGTTACGATTTCTCCCTCTAGTCAAAGTAAAGATTAGTATTAAAAAGAAAAATTCCTATATAGCAAAGAAAATAAAAACTAGGAAAAAATTTGGTGTGATAGTCGTACAGCACACAATGATTTGGTAATAAAATTGTGTTCTGTGCTTGTCCCAACAGATTTTTTGTGTCGAGATATATTTATTAACTAGGATGAGCCTTCTTTGAAAAAAGATGGAATTTTTCAATCATGCTCAAAGACTGTTCATTAGCCAGTCAATATATCGTTTAAGATAGCAAGTTTGCGAGATATGTTTGGGCAAAGTGCATCCCCTGGAGTAAAACAGGTATAAAATATTTCCTTTTTTTTATCCAAAAAAAATAAATATTTTAATTCAATATATTATATCCACTCTCTATTTCAACTTATAACAGATCGAGATTTATCAAGAAAATGAGCGAGATGGAATTTGGATGGAATTCGTAACGCCCCTCTACAAAGAATGAGAATTTGATCAAAAAAGTCGCTTCCAATTTAGTGGCCTCTGATTCTGGCATTCTTTTACAAGAATCAAGAATTTCTTTACTTGTTCATTCCTTATCTTTTGAAGTTGTTCGTTGTTTGGAATTAATTGATCCTTAAGGCGTACAAATTACTCAACTCATTCTAACCCCTCACCCCACCTTCGAGTGAATTGAGAAACATACAATATTTAATTAAATTTTTTATACTGTCTAATGTTTTCTCGCATTTTTATCATACTGCTTTTGAAAATTCTATTAAAAGTTTAGCGCTATTTCATCAGAAACTGAAAAACTTCAAAACTAATAAAGGGGTTCGAATAAAATTTTCTACATCGAAACTCTGGAATTCGAGTTTAAAACAACTAGTTATGATAGGATACAAAAGAGATAAAGGGATACACATGCGAGCCCTAATCATAAAATCCATTTCATTTAATAAACAAACTAAAAACATTTTGAGTCAATAAATCATTGATAAAAGTTAACGTAAAATTGGCGAATGAATAATAACTAAATAATTTAATTTATTCGAGGAATAACCGGAGAATAATACGCCAAGCGATGATACGCCACTTTATTTTTCAAATATTTCGACCGACATCACGCCTGGTCATCTTACAGTACAAATAATATAGTCTATAGGTAAGAGAAAGTAAAAAAATATGATTTGATGGGGTCGAAAAAATTTGCATAATACTGTAGAATGATGCGAGAGAGTGACACATCAAAGCTGGTGTACCTATTATTTATTCTCTGGTTATTCCTTGTCTATTTCGTACAGGAATAATTTTCCAAATTAACATTCATTTAGGAAAGACTAGAAATGTATGCGCCAAAAAATAAAACACTCGATTCCCTTTAAATGATCCAGATGTTTCGGCTAAAATGTATTCACCCATCTTCATGTATAATCAAAGAGACTTTCTCCCACTAGAACTGTTCACTGAAGATGGGTGAATAAATTTTACCCGAAACGTCTGGACATTTAAAGGGAATCGAGAGTGTTTTATTTTTGGCTGCCTGCATTTCTATATCCTTCCTCAGTATATTGGCTTTAATTTTTTATAAGGCGAGATAAAGTGAAATGCTTTCCAATTGGAAAATTTTGGATTTTTAAAAGTCTTTTAAACCTCTCATTTGGGGATTTGGAGACTAGTCTTTTCCCTGGACTGGCCATAACGTCCTCCCTCTATAAGGGTGTAAAACTTCATTTCGATGTTAATATATAGAGAGAGAAAGTATTGGATTCATGTCAAAAATACGGTGTCAAGATTTTGATGGATATGAGATCTCCTGAATCCAAAAAAGTGGTTTTCGCGACATGGTCTGTCTGTGAGTGTGTCGACACGAAGCTTTTTATCAAAATCGGCAAAAAAAGTACTAGTAGTTTACTGATGCACTTTTTCAGTTTTTTTCGATTTGCTCAAAATTCGCTCCAACGATTTTGATTAAAATTCAAAAAACAATTATTTTTTAGATGCTCTTTAAAATGTAGGCCTATATTCTCATTTGCATTTGACATCTTCAAGGGTCACTTGAACTTCAAAGGAAAGATAGCAGGTAACAAAGTATAAATATTTTCCCATACTTATAAATTTTACATTCGAATGTACCGTAGGCCTACCGTTGGAAACAAAATATATGTCGACAGAAAAAATCTGGTGCGACAGTCACACCAGATTTTTTTATAATAGATAGGTTTGGAGGGTATGTATTACTTAATGAGTTAGGCAATTAAAAAAAGGCAAAGGCGGGCTCTGCGGCTAGTAATGTAACCAAACACGGACAGTTTGTACTCAAGCTACAAACTCTCCGTTCCCCCACTAGGATACAATTTGAGAGGTCGGTAATTAGACTTCCGGTTCAGGTAATTTTTTTCAGTTTGAGTTAATAAAAATTAAAAAATCTCAAACCCGGAGTATAATATTGAATGTTATAAATTTTATTAAACAAATATTTCATTCGTGTTAAATCAGTACTTAAATGGTGGCATTCTTGACACCATAGCTATATTATAAATCAACTAACTATCTCTAATATTCCCTCTCTCTCTCTCTTTCGGTTTAATAAATGATCTTTCATCATCAATTGGCATTTATTTTACTAACCAAATCCAGGATGAATGGAATAATTTATAAAATATCAATATAAACAAGTTTGCAAATTCTATTCATGATATTGTTTATATAATAAGGGTTTAGGCAGGCTTCTGTTTGGCTTTGTTCAAGCCAAAGAGAATAGAATGGAGATTGCAAACTCTGTATGGATATTTAATTAATGAGGCCGATTAATTATTTGGCAGGAGCCACGTGTGCCAAGTCACGTGTCAACATCAGAAATCCTGCTCTATAACACCCTGTTCCAAAAACAAAATATTTTAGGAATAATCATATTATTTGAATGCCCACGGGGCGTGGTGTAGAGGTTAGCGTGCTAACCTCATATACCAAACGTCGCGGGTTCGGACCCCAGGCAGTCCGATGATTTTATTTAAGCCATCTGGATACCAGATGGCTTAAATAAAAATGCCTGGACCCTAATATATATAAATTCATAAATAACGGTTATCGTAAATGTCTTATATGGCCTGAGCTGCCGAAAAGACAGTGTGAATGTGTGTGTGAGTGTGAATGAGAAAAAGTGTGAATATTATTTGAATGTTCCTTCACCCTATACAAATTTAAAGTAAATAATTCAAGGATTTCCAATCATTGAGAAATTTCTGAAAATAATTACCCATTTTAATAATACATAGACTATATTAAAATTCAACAAATATATCGATGCGGACTTAAAAAGTAATATGCTATTTAATGGATATTTTACTGGTGAGTCAAATATACCTTGGCCACAGGAAATTGAACCCGGGATCTCCAGCCCAATCGAGGTATCGCTGTGCTTCCACTTGCACCAGGCCATCGGTATGGCCAAGAGTTCAGACTTAGAGCAAATGAAAACACACCGAAGGTTGGAGATCCCGAGTTCGATTCACTTGGCCAGAAAACTTTTAAATCGGCACACACCTGAGGCGTGAAAATAAGCTTTTAATCAAAATCGGCCAAAGAGTACTAGTACTTTACTGATGTACTTTTTCAGTTTTTTTCGATTTTCTCAAAATTGGCTCCAACGATTTTGATTAAAATTCAAAAAATCAATTATTTTTTAGATGATCTTTAAAATGTATATTCTCATTTTGCCATTGAAATCTTCTGAAGACCACTTTACTCTTGTACTCCATAGAGAAGATAGGAGAAATGGTTGCCATGGTAACAAAATATAAATATTTTTCCATACTTATAAATTTCACATCTTGAAATTCGAATGTACCGTACTGTCAGAAACTAAATATATGTCGATACAAAAAATCTGGTGTGACAAGCACAGAACACAACTTTCGATACCCAAGGTAAGAGAAAGTTGTGTGCTGTGCGCCAGTCACACCAGATGTTTTTGTAGAAGAAATTCAATAAGCAAATAAACCATTATTATAGTATGACAAGTTGAGAAAGGCGCGGCTTCGCCGCGCCCATCTCAACCTGGCCCTGGCGGGCGGCGTCTCGGTGCGTGATCAGTAGTTTTTCTCTTAATTTTAAAGCCCATATTATTTTCGCCTAAATGAAAATACAATGAATCAAGTTTAAAATTCGAGTATTCGCCCTGCCCGGACTCTGGGTTTTGAAGGCCATGAGAAAAATTACGGGCAAGAAGCAAGCCTAAAATTTCCCTTTAATAAACTGATTAGAGCCAACGGGCATGCAAATGAAATCAGGCGGACAGGGACCTATTAAAAAAAAATCAAGAATTTTAAAATAAAAATTTCGGGGGGGGGGGGGGCAATTACACAAAAAATATTTAAACTTTTAAATCCCTTGATAGATATTCATTCAAGAATTTTAAATCCAAAAAAGCATGTTTTTATTTGAAGAAACAGAAGAATTAAAAATTTCGGGTGGGGGGGGGCAATTACACAAAAAATCTTTAAACTTTTAAACCCCTTGATATATATTCATTGAAGAATTTTAAATCCAAAAAAGCATGTTAATATTTGAAGAAACAAAAGAATTAAAAAATTTCGGGTGGGGGGGGGGCAATTACACAAAAAATCTTTAAACTTTTAAACCCCTTGATAGATATTCATTCAAGAATTTTAAATCCATAAAACCATGTTAATATTTGAAGAAATAGAAGAATTAAAAATTTCGGGGGGGGGGGCAATTACACAAAAAATATTTAAACTTTTAAACCCATTGATAGATATTCATTCAAGAATTTTAAATCCATAAAACCATGTTAATATTTGAAGAAATAGAAGAATTAAAAATTTCGGGGGGGGGGGGGGGGGCAATTACACAAAAAATATTTAAACTTTTAAACCCATTGATAGATATTCATTGAAGAATTTTAAATCCAAAAAAGCATGTTAATATTTGAAGAAATAGAAGAATTAAAAATTTCGGGGGGGGGGGCAATTACACAAAAAATATTTAAACTTTTTAAACCCATTGATAGATATTCATTGAAGAATTTTAAATCCAAAAAAGCATGTTAATATTTGAAGAAATAGAAGAATTAAAAATTTCGGGGGGGCAATTACACAAAAAATATTTAAACTTTTAAACCCATTGATAGATATTCATTGAAGAATTTTAAATCCAAAAAGCATGTTAATATTTGAAGAAATAGAAGAATTAAAAATTTCGGGGGGGGGGCAATTACACAAAAAAATATTTAAACTTTTAAACCCCTTGATAGATATTCATTGAAGAATTTTAAATCCAAAAAAGCATGTTAATATTTGAAGAAATAGAAGAATTAAAAATTTCGGGGGGGGGGGGGGGGGGGCAATTACACAAAAAATATTTAAACTTTTAAACCCATTGATAGATATTCATTGAAGAATTTTAAATCCAAAAAAGCATGTTAATATTTGAAGAAATAGAAGAATTAAAAATTTCGGGGGGGGGGGGGGCTGTCGAATTAAAAAAACTCTCAAACAACTTTTTTAGATTCTTATCAAGGGAAGGCTTTAGGGAAGAAACCAAATTGATATCTCTCCTGGTTAAAAAAAAAAAATTTGAATTTGCCTCTCCGGCTCCGCCCTCTCTGTATTTCGCCAATCAGCGCTATCCCTGAGGCCTGATTGGTTACTTCACACAATCGGACACGGTTTTTAGCGCTTTATTATATAGTATGATTCTACGATCTGGTATTAGATTATTAAGCTCGTTCGTTAGCTCTAGAACTCTCAGAGTCAAAGTACATTTTTTTTCTTTTCTCTAAAGACAATAGATTGTGAACATTTCAATAGGACTGGATTTAATTGGCTTATAAAATATTTAATTGATGACCAAACAGGAACGGGATCTTATTTATTTGGGATTCAAGTTTCGGGGTGTAGATCTCATCCGAAGGTAACCTGATGCTGGCGGAGAGGGAAGGGGCTGGCTCTTCAACTGATGTTTATACAAAGTATATTTATCGTCAAAAGGAACAACACAAAATCCCGGAGCCCATTTGACTTTTTAATTAGAAAAGACACCTTCAAAAGATATATTCTCTATTTTCCCAAGGTATTTCTCTCGTTGAATATTTTGTAAAATAATCAAAGAACATTTCCCAGCATGGTGGACATTTATTAAAAAAAAAAAAAACTAGCTGCACTGACCGCCTAGCCAGGGAGGCTCTCATTTGAGAGATGTAATTATTTCATTTTTATAATTGTTTTTATTTTTACCCAATAGATTATTTTTAAAATTTTAAAAGGGGTATTTTCTATCGACAGACTTTGTATTTTATACCCTGGTTAATTTCTTTATCATCTTACTTTTCAATCTTACTAGTTCTTAAAAGAAATATAAATTTTTCATAATTATCCGTTTATTATGAAATTTAAATAGCAGGCATCTCCCTCCTAGAACCCATGGACCCCCCAGAGTCTTGAAGCGGTTAACCACAAGTTTTTCATAAGGCCTCAAAATTTCTAAAGACGCAAATGACTAAAACAAAAAAAAAACTTGAGATATATTCTAAAAACTAAATATTTTTCGAGATCTATTATTTGAATAAGATAATAGTATTCAAAATACCTCGATTCGGACTTTAACTGAGTCATAGATATATTTAACAAGACATGTGAGTGTTTTTATTGATGAGGGCCAAACATCCCATGGCCCCCGGGAATCGAACCCAGGATCTCCGCCTTTCCGGGGGCCATGGGATGTTTGGCCTCATCAATAAAAAACACTCACATGTCTTGTTAAATATATCTATGACTCAGTTAAAGTCCGAATCGAGGTATTTTGAATACTATTATCTTATTCAAATAATAGATCTCGAAAAATATTTAGCTATAACTTAACCCCGCTGCCCTCTGGGCTTTGCTGCTTACAGTAGTGTGTTAGAGCAGATCCAGATATCTGTCCCTCTACTGGTTTAACCAAGCGGCGCATAAGTGGAAAATTTTTCTTTAAAGTTTTTCACGTTTTCGTTACGAGTTAGTAACTTGCGCGACTAACTGCATATAAGGGGAAGTGAGTTTTATTGGTGCAGGTCGAGGGTCCGGTGGCCTGGTGCAATGGATAGCACGCCTATGCCCCGGAAAGGCGGAGATCCTGGGTTCGATTCCCGGGGGCCATGGGATGTTTGGCCTCATCAATAAAAAACACTCACATGTCTTGTTAAATACATGTATATTCTAAAAACCTAGTTGAAATCTTTTTTATTATTATAGTTTTTTTGTTTATTTGAAAACAGTAGTAATGAAAAATAAAATGAGCAATTTCAGTACGTTAAAAAATTGAATGTGTGAAGAAAAGAATAGCAGCTAGATTTCGTTTATTAGGACCTCTATGCTGACGTTTCGGTCTTGGTCAAGACCATTCTCAGCGCTATAACAAAATAGAGTATAACATTGTGAAAATTTACAATATTATCAATACTATGACATGGTATAAATTGAATAATTTATAAAAACTTTGCGGGGCATGTCAAATTAAATATCAATAATAATAATAATATTTAACGGAGGTGATAGTATGTAGATTAAAGGTTTCTAGATTTTATGAATAATTAAATTCACAAGGTTTTCTGTTTCAATTATATATTAATTTGATATTAACACTTTAAACGTATTTCGACACCATATTGCATCTTCAAGCGAATTACATCTAGTCTAGTTTCTCGATTTCTTCCAATGAGCAGCAGCTAGTAGTTTTTTCAATAAATAAATAAATTTAAAAAACTACTAGCTGCTGCTCATTGAAGAAATCTAGAAACCTTTAATCTAAATAATAATAATAAATTTATATTGACAGACCGCAAGGTATTTATAAATTCTCCATTTTATCCCATGTCAGAGTAACATTGTCAGAACATTTTCAGAAAAAATGTTATGCTCTGTTGTTATAGTCTAGGGTCTTGACCAAGGCCGAAACGTCAGTATAGAGGGCCTAATAAATGAATCTATTCTTTTCTTCATACATTTATGATTATCGAGCTATAAAATCCACATCTTGTAAAAGATTAAAAATGTAAATTACAACCCTTGCGAATATTATAATTATACCTACATATAGATAAAATTCTTTGCTAATAAAGTTTACAATAGGAATAAGAATGTAAAGTTCCAAGGTTTACGAAGAAGAGATATTTTTTTGTCTTTCAAAATGAGGATAAAACAAATAGTTAATTAAAATTCTTGTTTACTTTCTCATCCACGGGTCTTATAATAAAATACTGTCAAAATATTTTGTTTCGGCTTGTCTAAATATTTAATTTATATATTATTTTAAAAGAAACATTTTAATAGGATCTTTTCTTACTAAATTCACTTTAGTCATTGATGACGACTCGTGCGAAATTTGCAACTTTTTTCCTCTTTAATAGATTACGTATTTTCTCAATTTAATTGGATGAAAGCATTTAATCAGTTGTCAATTAAAATTCAATTAAGAATGAATGAATGACACGAGTCAGTCAGTCAGTCAGCTTGAAGAGGATTTTGTTCTCTTCTCTGCAATATGAGAGAGAGAGGTGGTTAAATTTTCATTTAGACAAAGAGAGAGAAAGAGTTGGCGCTAATAAATTATTCGAAACGCGTAAAATGGTGACAAAAAGTCGTACAATCTTAACGAGCAGTGTCTTTTTATGTGGAAATATTCGACAATGTGTGTGTATGTGTTTTACAAAAGAGGTAATCGCTTTTAAAAATGAAGAAATACTTGTAAAATACTATCTTCATAACTAGAGAGAAGCGGGGTTTATATTTTAAAAATCTACTGATGGGTGATCGTAAGTCCTTGTTCGAATCAAGTAGGCGCCATTTATGTTTGCCCGACCTCAGATGTCAAAAATAAATTGATAAAGTTTCAAAGTTAATTAAAAACCTGTACCTTGGTGATAACATTAATAGTGTTTTTGAAATAAATACAATTTAATTTTAAACTTTTTCGGCATTTGAGACTATTAAAACATTATTAGGTATTCATTTTTTACTTTCTCTTATTTATGTATGTAGGTCTTTACTGATGTACTTTTTCAGTTTTTTTCGATTTTCTCAAAATTCGCTCCAACGATTTTGATTAAATTCAAAAATCAATTATTATTTTAGATGCTCTTTAAAATGTATATTCTCATTTTTCCCTTGAAATCTTTTGAAGCAGACTTTATTCTTGTACTTCATAGGAAAAAGGTAGGAGAAATGGTTGCCATGGTAACAAAATATAAATATTTTTCTCTATAAATTTTACATCTTGAATTTTAACAGGGGGGTCAAACTCCGGTTTGTTTACATTTTTCCCATTCCAAGAGAGTGACGTCATGGAGCTCCTCATTTTGTAAAAGATCTTTTGGACCAAACCATTTATAAATATGTATATACAGAATATTATTAATAAAGCAGAATAAATACCTGGATCTAAATTAGTTTAGTCAGAAACTATAAAATTTGCAAACAAAACAAAATGAATGTGAACTAGGTTATGTGCAGTCAACATCGCTGCCACATAGAAAAATACAAGCAGGAGGAGCTTCATGACGTGGACCAATCAAAAAACTGTGACAGGAAAATTGTTTGTTTACTAGTTTCTGGCCAACCTGTGTATTTTAAAGACCTTGGAATTTTAATACATCTATATCGGTGGAAACTAAATATACGTCGACACAAAAAATCTGGTGTGACAAGCACAGAACACAACTTTCGATTACCGAAGGTAAGACCTGTGCGACTAGTCACCCCAGATTTTTTATTTTTATTTGATTGTATTAATTAATTTCATAATATCCCTGCCACTTATTGATTAAATATATTTTGAGTATGTAGGTCATTTGCTGGAGGGTCAGTGACCTCTGGCCTCCGAGATTTGAATTTGAGTCAAGTGTCCGCCTCACTTGTTGCAAAGGAAACACACCGATATCCGAGATAGGCTGGGTATCCCGGGTATGACACCCGGTAACCAGAAAAAGAAAGAAAATTATATTAATGTCAGTCTCTCTTTCTTCCAGTCTTTATCGATAAATAGGCTACAAATGCCTATTTTAAATATTTTCTTTCTCTTGAATAGTGGAAACATTTTTTACAAAGAAACGAGAAATGCTTTTTTGATAGATAAAGATTATCTCAGCGATAATTGCAATTTAACATTTCGTTTTTGTCTTTTAGAATAACTATTATATTTTAAAATGAAAATCGCAATTTTCTAAAATAATTAAAACTTTAATCTATTCTCTAAAATAAACTTTATCAAAGCATTAAATTAACCCCCTCATCTTTTCCGTGAAGCGACAAAAGAAAGACAAAATTCAAAGGATCTTGTATAGTTTGTGCTTTGTTTTTGTTCCCTCTTTCCCTCTAGTTTTAGTCAACAGAGGAGCAATTGATCAAGACTTGATGAAGACAACCTTGAGCAAGGTCGTGATGGGAGCGATGAAATACAAATTATCATAATATTATTTAAAAAGTAGGAAAAATAAACTTAAAAAAAATAAAAATTCTAGTGTGACTGGTCGCACAGCACACAACTTTCTCTTACCTTCTGTAATTGAAAGTTATGTTCTGGCATGGGCGGCTTAAAGGAAGGGGGGGGGCGAGGGGGTTATCGCCCCCCCCCCGAGAAGAAATTCAAAACGTTATAAAAACTAGTAATCTAAAGAAATTATGATTTCCTCTCTTTAATTTCAATTGAATTTGTTACCAATCAATTTAAATAAATAGGAAGGAGGTCTAAATGGCCATAGATGCCGACAGTCTTTAAATAAAAAAAAAAAAAAAAAAAAAAAAACCCGCCCCCCCGACAAAATTGCATTAATCCGCCCCTGTGTTCTGGCAACCATTTCTCCTGTCTTTCCTATGAAGTACAAAAGTAAAGTGTGCTTTAAACAATTTCAAAGTAAAATGAGAATATTTTAAAGAGCATCTAAAAAATAATTTAATTAAAATCGCTGGAGAGAATTTTGAGAAAATAGCAAAAAAAAGTGAAAAAGCACATCAGTAAAGTACTAGTACTTTTTGGCCGATTTTGTTCAAAAGCTCCGTGTCACGTTCAATGAGGGTACTCAACTTAAAAATAAATCCTTTCGTTTTTAAGATTTTTTGTTCACATACACACAGACAGACCATATCTTTTTTAGACTCAGGCGACCTCAAAACGTGTATATCCATCAAAATTTCCACATCGAATCTTTTACATGAATTCAAAACTTTCCCAGTAAAAATATAAAATCACAATAACTTCATTTACAATTATTAAAAAACATTTTTTTCTTTCCATTCATATGCAACTACCAATAATGGTACGTCAGTTTGTCCAACTACTTAAAGTGATCTTATCAATATTAAGCAAAGGAAGCCAAGGTGAATCATTAAACGAAACTCGGCCTGAATAAAGTATAGGATGACGATTTGGATTGGTATCACACAGCACATCCTGAAAGCTTCATTAGGTATTCCACGAAGCAGAATAAAAAAATTTCAATCATTTGGGTCCGAGAAATTTCGGTAAGGGATCGCCACCGTATTAAAGTCTCCAGCACTAAAAGGCTTGTTAAATGGCGGAAATACCAATAAGACAAGATTCTTTCCTTTTCCTCTTAATCGTGAACAGTCCCTCATTCGATGAGCAACTCCTCACAATCTACAAGCCAGGCGGCGTCCTGGCACACGGTCCGCTCCCGGACCGCCAATCACTCCTCTAAGAAATTAGAGGAGCTTTCGAGGGAGAATGAACTGCTCAAGCAGCAGCTCGCCACAATGCAGGCCGCACTCGTGCAGCTGGGCGTGGACTTAAAGTCCTTAGCCCCCAAGAAGCCCACCGGACAACAAATCACAGCCCCGACAACGCGCAAGATGGAGGTCACAGGAAACAAGTTCGCGGTCCTCCGAGAAGATTTTCCAGCCTCCGTCCCCACACAACAGGCCACAAAACGAAAAAGCTCCAATGCGGAGGAGACTCAGCCGCCGAAGGCTAAGCCAAAGACGGCTGCGTCGCCCACGCAATCTCCCCCGCCCACTCCCTCTCCAGCCCCAATCCCGCGCCGTAGACAGCCACCATTCCACGTGTCTGTCGAGGGCAACCTCCAGCGGCGCCTAGTGAAGGCACTCCGGGCCGACAATGGCTTCAAACACGCCCTAGAATTCCAAGTCGGTAGAGGGGAAACTCTCCATACTGACCTTCGCCCCGGAAGACCACGAGAGGGCCAAGCTACTGCTCGCTGGAGCGGAGCAGGAGTTCCACACTCATCCAAGGAAGGATGAAAAGAAGAACCGTCTGACCCTCCGAGGTCTCCCAGAAGGATACTCGCCGGAGGAAGTTAAAGAAGACCTGGTGGCCCTGGGTCTTAAGGTGGACTCGGTGAGACAATTCACCGACCCTGAGACTAAAGCCCCGATTGCCGTCTTCGGTGTCCTTTTGGCGCCGGGGATCGCGTTGGCAGAAGCCAACAAAATAAAAAATATCGGTGGCATCCGTATCAGATGGCACCGATCCAATAAAAGGACAGGTATATTCAGATGCCACAAATGCCAGGGGTATAATCACACCCACTCTTTCTGTTTTAGGAAAGCCAGCTGCGGGAACTGCTCCGGCGAACACCCAACAAGCGACTGTATCGCATCCGAGGCCCGCTGCGCCAACTGCCAGGGGCCCCACCAAGCTGGTGACCCGACTTGCCCCTCAGCAGTGAAGGCAGCTCAGGCAGCGGAGAAGAAGAAGAAGAGCCCCCGAAACCCGCCAAGCAGGAAAGTCGAAAAGGGCTTTTCTTACGCCCAGGCCACAGCGCAGCCCACCGTGTCTTCGAGGTCCAACCCGTCAACCGGCTTGGACGAAATTACGAAGCTCGTTGACGTCCTGCAAAGCCCCGTGAGCGAGGTCCAGAAGCTGGGAGCCCTCATGAGTTTCGCCCTTCAATTTCTTAAAAATGAAGAGCAAGCTCACCTGTCTTCAATGGAACGCAAACGGCGTTCGCAACAAGGCAGTCGAACTCGCCAGGATCGCGGATATCAACGGCGTTGATGTGATCGCGATAGGCGAGTCTCATCTCAAAACATCCGACCGCTTCTGTATCAGCGGCTGGAACATTCTAAGATGCGACCGAGAGGGGGGCAGAGGCGGCGGCGCCCTCCTCGCGATACGCAACACCATGCGTGCACGTCCCCTGCCGCTCCAGGCGTCCACGCGCGACGAAGCGGTAGCAGCCGAGATCCGCCTCACGGATGGCACCCGCCTCGTTGTGGCGAGTGTTTACAGCCCTCCGAGACGCACGAGCATAGACACCGACGGCCTCAAGAATATCCTTAACCTGGGTGGGAGTGTAATCGTGCTGGGTGATCTAAACGCCCGCCACACGGCCTGGGGCTGCTCGTCGGTCAACAGCAGCGGCAGAGCTCTCCTTGATCTCTGCCTCTACAAAGGGCTACGACTGGGACATCCCGGCACACCGACGTTCGTCCCCAGGCGAAGAAACTGCAAGCAAAGTGTCATTGACCTCGCGGTTGTCAAGGGGCTGCACGGCATCCCCTTCCAACCGAGGGCTCTCGATGAACTTGGCTCCGACCATCTCCCCATACTAACCTCCTTCGGGATTTCTTTTGTCAACAGGGAAGCCACGCCGAGGCCGGTCTTCGAGCAAGCTGACTGGAAGAAATTCCGCGAAATCATCTGCCGAGACCTGCGATGGGCACCAGCACTGGACACCGAGGACCAAATCGACGAGGCGGCCGCTCACCTAGAGAAGGTCATCACCACGGCGACTTCGAGGAGCATCCCGCACGCAGCTAGGAAGACGCACGCACGTCGCCTTCCTTCCCACATCCAGGACCTGGCCCAGGAGAGGAACCGAGCGCGAAAACGCTGGCAGAGGTACCGGGATCCCGTCGATAGGCAGCGTTGGAACCATCTCACCCGCGAGGTTCGCACACAAATCGCGACCTGGCAAGCTGATGACTGGCACCAACGAATCGCAGCTCTGAATCTGGAAGACGGCTCAGTATGGCAGCAAGCAAAGAGACTACGGGGCCGCCCACTCCACAGTGGCCCACTCTTGACATCCGCCGGACTGACCCTCGACGAGGAAGAAAAGACAGAAGCCTTTGCCGACCACTTCGAGGGAACAAATGACAAACAACTCAGAGTTTGTCATCAGCGAAGAAGAAACGAAAAATGGCCTGCGTGAAATTCTAAACGCCGAGGGTCCGGACATGGCTGTCCCGATCGTCAGACCGTCCAAGGTCAACGCCGCCATCAAGAGGATGAAGAAGAAAAGGCACCGGGCAAGGACGGCATCACCCCAACAACGATGCAAAACCTGCCCGGTAAAGCCGTCCTAT
Source organism: Euborellia annulipes (assembly GCA_023213315.1). Lineage (NCBI taxonomy): Eukaryota > Metazoa > Arthropoda > Insecta > Dermaptera > Anisolabididae > Euborellia > Euborellia annulipes. The sequence goes on along the minus strand of JAKCPI010004506.1, from coordinate 497 downwards.
TTATTGCTAAGCTTATACAAGCAATCCTGCATGTAGGACACTTCCCATCCAGTTGGAAGACTGCGGACATCATCGCCATCCCCAAGCCAGGGAAGAACCCGAGGTCACCATCGTCGTACCGGCCGATCAGTCTCTTGTCGTCCATTGCAAAACTGGCTGAAACATTCATCCTCGAATGGCTCAGCCACGAAATCAACAGACTAAACGTCCTGCCTGAGCACCAATTCGGATTCAGAAAGGCATCTCGGCAACCCAGCAACTCGCGCGCGTCGTCGACCACATCGAGTCACGGGTGAACGCCGGCTACAGACCGGTGCTTGTAATGCTCGACCTGGCCAAAGCCTTTGACCAGGTCTGGCACTCCGGACTCTGCTACAAGCTAGCAGACCTCGGATTCAACCGCCGCCTGCTTAAAGTGATCGCCGACTACCTAGAGGACAGGAACTTCCAAGTGCGCATAGGCTCTTCAAGATCCACCCCTAGGCCCATCCGCGCTG
>JAKCPI010004505.1:0-16939 GCA_023213315.1 Euborellia annulipes | reverse complement strand
ATGAATAATCCAATGAAAACAAAAAACTTTAATGTTAATTTTCTCAAATCTCGGTAGCTGGCGCTTGATACACTAATGCGTAACAGAGACCATATAACGGTTATCATAGTCTTATATGGCCTAAGTTGCCGAAAAGACGGTGTGAATGCATGGGCGTAGCCAGACATCTTATTAGGGGGGCAAACATTCGTTAGGACGAGAGGGGGTTTGGCAATTAAAATAAACATAGATTATTAATTATTTATTACATTGTATGTTCAGCCAATAAAACAATTATACTTTTATAGTCTAAATGCATATCATTATTCAGTTCTGGCTGGCTGAAAGAAGTGGACCTCGGTTTTTTTTTTTTTTTTTTTTTGATAAATTTGGAAAAAAAGTATATAAATAAAGTACTAGTACTCCAAATTTACCAATAAAGAGTTCAAACGTAATTTGTTTTGTCTACCACAAATAGTGAATATTCAAAATTTGCAAGAAATCGTTAAAGCAAATTTCGAGAAAATTGAAAAAAAAAACCAATTACTTAAATTCTTTTCAAAAACGAGATCAAACGTAATTTGGTTTGTATACTAAAATGATTCAAATCTTCAATTACTAAATAAATATGTTCTAGTTTTTTAACATACCTCTATTGATTTCCATTATCAATCCTCATTTTTCCAATTATTAAGTTAAGATTAAAAACGCGATTTTAATACCCTTAATTGAATAATTTTCTGAAAATCTTCAGTACGATCTGAAAAAAAGTTTCACTTGCATCGTGGTTTCATAAAACCACACAATGTTTTTTTTTTTTTTTTTTGTTTTCTTTTTTTAGTAATCCGAATGTCATTTTTTTTTTTTGTAATTTTTCTCCAGATTTGTGATATAATCTTAAAATTATTAGTATTAATAAATAAATATTTTTTAAATAAAGAACACGGTTAAAGAAAAATTTCTTGACCTAATATTATCAATTTTTTCCTATATGTTCTTCTAAATATCGAAAAATTAAAAAAAAAAAACATCTATAACCTTGAATTGATTTCTGTTTTGTATTCCCTTAACGGGAATTCGTGGGCCAACATAAATTATACATCCTCGTCTTTCCTTTTTTATTTATCTTCTCTCTCTTTTTTTTTTATCCATTGTGATTTACAGGTACTTTTTTAGCCCTTTTAAGTCTTTCTATTCATCATCATTCAGAGGCGTATTTTTTTTTTCGGATTGTATGTTTGTATTCTCGACATCCCCCTGGGTATATGTATGAGTCCAGTGGCTTTTCAATTAATTTAATTTCACATCAACAAAAGGCATTAATAATAATAACAAATGAAATGAATAGGAAGGCTTTGTTGTATTTTATAAATCAAATTATAAGGCTCAAACATTAATTTCAATCAAGAGAAATTTTGTAAATGTAATATTATTTTATTTACCCTCAGGCCTTGGTGTAGTTGCTAGCGTGCTGGACTTCTATGCCAAGGGTCGCGGGTTCGATCCCAGGAAGTCTGATGTTTTTTAAGCCATTTGGATACCAAATGGCTTAAATAAATATGTCTGGACCCCAAATATATATAAATTATTATATAAAAATAGCCTCTATGTATGACTGTGTATGAGTGTGATGTGTATGGAAAAAAAAAAATTTATTTTTTATTTAATATTAAAGAAAAATTTTTTTAAATCATTATGTGGTTTTATGAAACAACGACGCAAGTGAAACTTTTTTCGGATCGTATGCGTTTAACTGAAAATTTTCAGAAAATTATTCAATTAAGGGGTATTAAAATCGCGTTTTTAATCTTAACTTAATAATTGGAAAATGAGGATTGATAATGGGAAATCAATAACTTATGTTAAAAACTGAGAACAATATTTATTTAGTATTTGAATCATTTTAAATTATTTTTTTAAAAATTATATTTTATCAATTTAAAAATTGAATAATTAAATCTCACAATTATTTTTTATAATTCGTCATATACAGGAAAACCTTCAAAAATTAAACCTCCCTAAGTTCAAACCCCCCTAACTTTAAAATTTTTAATATCCTTCCTTGAAAGGGTAAAAACCTCTATTACTTAAAGAACAAAACCTCTGTAACTTAAACAAATATTTTGAGCATAGCCCTCGATAACTTAAAATAATATTTTGGTGACCTCTATAACTTAAAGTATTTCTTTACATATCATCGAAAAAATAGTTAATGCAGAAAATCAAAAATACATGAAGCAGAAAAAAATTACTGATTTTTTTGTAAATAAATAAATCTATTAATTTAATTTATATTTAACTAATCTATTTAATAAAAAAAAACAAAACTCCTTTCCCTCTCCCCCACGCACCGAAAATAAATAAAGGTCGGTAAAAAAAAATTTTCATTCACCACCCTCACTTCACCTCACCACAATAAAAAAAACCCGAAAACCCCAAATTCCAACCCTTTCCCTTGAAATTTAAACTAACGAAGTTTCACCAGAATATTAAATTTCAACTTTCCTATTTTTGACGTCATGGCTTGTAGCGTCACGGCCTTTGACGTTACGGCTTGTAACACGACATGCTGAGAGCAAAAAAATTTGAGAGGATCAAATAAAAGTTTCACTTTAAAAAAAAAAGATTTAATCTGAGGAAATTCAAAGAGAGTTGCTCTCTTTTCTATCAGCCTAATTTTTTTTTCATATTTTAATAATGAAATTAAAAAAAAAGAAATATTAAGAAACTTTTGATCTCTAAATATGTATTAATTTTAATATTAAAAAATTCATTTATAAACGTAAATGGAGTTTTAATTTAGAAAAATTAAAAAAAAAAATTAAAAATTTCAAACTTGTTCGTTTAAAATAAAAAAAGAGAAAGAACAAAGAAAGATTTTACATGTAAAAAAAAAAAGAAATTAAAGAAAAACAAGAAATCAAATGAAGAGAAAATAAGTTTCATATTAAATAAATTAATTTTTCTCTTCTTTACTTTTTTAGTAAACGGAAAAAAAATTAATTATTTATTCCCGGATAGTAGACTAAGTAGAAGCTATCGGCTTTCTATCAATTTATTTCTCTTTACTCTTCTTTTGAATATTTTATTTCTAAACGAGAGAGCTATTTCTACTTGTAATTCCAATCGAATAAGATTTTTCTCATGAACATCCAGTTTCGATTACAGAACAAATTTTAATAAATAATTCTTTGAAAGTTTCGTATTTGGTTTATAAAATGATTAAGATGATGAAATAAAACTGACTCTTTTGAGTCCTATGAAATATAAGAGTAAAGTGGTCTTCAGAAGATTTCAATGGCAAAATGAGAATATACATTTTGAAAGAGCATCTAAAAAATAATTAGATTTTTGAATTTTAATCAAAATCGTTGTAGCGAATTTTGAGAAAATCGAAAAAAACTGAAAAAGTGCATCAGTAAAGTACTAGTACTGGTGGGCTGATTTTGTCCAAAAGCTTCGTGTCACCGTCCCATGGGGGTGTCTAACTTAAATATAAAATTTCAACTTCCTAGCTCTTTTCGTTCTTGAGATATTTTGTTCACAGACAGACCATGTCGCGAAAACGACTCAGGGGATCTCAAAACGTGTATATCCGTCAAAATCTTTACATCGAATTTTTGACATGAATACAATACTTTCTCTCTCTATATATTAAAATATAAGAGAAAGTAAAAAAAAATTTCAGACAGAATTATAGTGACGAATGTTTGAAAATGGTTCCCAGTAGCGGAGCCTAAACGAACCAAATAATTCAAAAAGTAATCTAGATAATGCAATCTAATAATAATAGAGATATTCTAAATAAATTGAAGTCAAAATTTACCAGGAGTTCATTTTAAATAAATTTGCATTTATTTACTTCAAACTCTGGAGGAATTCTTTTTTTTTTAGGCTAGTTCTGTGTGAAAACGTTTTAAACTTTTTGAATAATAATGAATTAAAACTTTATGCAGTTAGAAAGAGAGAGAAAATATAATAGAGGAATTAGAGAAAAGAAATTAAATAAAATCTCTCTTTTATGTGGGTATCCACTAACGGAATAAAAAATTCATTGAAAATTTGATAAAATCAATAAATATGCATAAAAATCAATATCTTTTTTTCCTTGTAAAAATGAAATTGAAAAAGAAAATAGAATAGGGAAAAAATTTTAAAAAAAGGAACTAGAAATATGGATTAGTTCATTTAAAAATATAAAAAAAGGAAGTGTTAGAGATAGAAAATGATGTAACTTCACTGGGTGACGATAGGTGGCTACGGCTTAAGGCAGAGGCGGGTGTTTGCGTGCACGAATAGAATCTCGGGTAAATAAACAGGGATTCTGGTAGGAAATTTAAATTATAATTTCAATTCATATTTATATTTATTAACTCAAAAGGCCAAAAAAAAAAAAAAAAATAGGTACCGCCAGGATTTGAACCACGGATCTGCCGATTTGTGCTCAGCATGCTCTACAACTAGATGACAGCACCGCACTCGCTCTAATTCTTGTCTTGGATTGAAAAAGTCCATATAGTTTATTATTTATTACAGAGGGAGATTTTTATTTCCTTAAATTTTAATTTTCGTTCATTTAATTACTATTTTTATTATAGAGATTTGAAGAATCTTTTTTGATTGTTCTTTTTCAAACTCATAGTTTACGTTTTGAGATTTTTCTATCGGCTGTTAAATTTTAATAGATGTTTGTCTTTTTATTTATTTCCTCGTCGAAATAAAATACAGTTAACAGCATCATTATTTCTTGAAACGTTAAAAAAAAAGCTATTCATCCTTCATTTGGAAATGGTCCTTGAATTTTTTACGTACCGAATAATTAGACTATTTGAAGCTTTAAAAAATGACGCGTTGTAAAAATAAGACATATTTGATAAAGGTGTTAATTTCTGAGTAAACGTTTATCTTTGTATATTCTACGAGTAATTGCACAATCCACCTAGTCAACAGAAATAACACTTTTATTTCTTTTTGAAGAAAACTTTTCTATTCAAGAATATTAGCTACTTAAGGGGCACGGGAGCGAAGTGGTTACGCATGTTTTTCCCGATAAGATGGCGTAGTGTGTCATAAAAAGTATGCCCGAAAATCAAGTAATTCAAAAATTTGCCAAGAGATGTCAGAATGGTAGCTAATAATATTTAATGCATTTGGTTGATTTTCATTGATCTTTTAACAATAAATACTTTATAAATGTTATTATATATTATGTATCTTTTATAAAAGCATAAAAATATATAAATATAGGCCAGATATAGGTTAATACTACATCGTCTGTTAGACTAGCCTGCCATCTCTTGCGAGAATGCTGAACTAATTTGACAGTTGGTTTTTAAATAAATCTATTATTTTAAAAATTTCTTAATTAATATGTGATTAATAATAACAATAAAATCATTTTTAAATTTAAAAAAATTAAAGATTATTGGGACTGATTGTTTTTTTGCATTTGCTTGAGAACAAAAACATTAATTACGATAATTTTTTAATAAGTCATTAAAAAAATTATAGCTCGATGTCCCAATAATCTCTTATAAATTTAATTCATTTAAAAAAAAAACCGCATTGAAAAATTCCTTATAATAGTCCAGATTTTTTTAAAGTACGTTTAGACGTCGCTCCTGAACCCCCTTAACGCAAACCTCAATATTCCATCAAACCCATTGGAAGGATTTATCAATACAAATAAAAAAAACTTTTTTTTAAGAGTAAATGAATTAATTTCATAATACGCTTTTTTATTCTTTCGTTAATTATACTAATTTTATTAAAAAGTTTTAATTTTGTTTTCACTGTCAGTTTTTACTTGAATGGTTCTTTTTCTTTGTTTATTTATTTAAAGATTTTCTCTTTTTAAATAAACTTTATAAACTTATTGATGTTTTTGTTAATTTCTGACTGTAATTAATTACATAAACTTCGCTCTAACGATTTAATTTTAACATATGTAATTTCATTTTATAAAGGGATTTATTTCTACAGAGAGGTTTTCCCCCAGTTTCGAATAATAAGAATGAATATAGCCACCATTATGAGCCCACAACACAGAATTTTAATAAGAATGTTGAAAATAGGCAGCGGCCATTGTATGCAGAGAAATTTCCACCTGACGTTTATTGAAAATATGCCAAGTATCATACGGTTAAAGAATAATTTTAATTTCTGGTAGTATTAAATGTAATACGATATTAATGGTCTCGGTACCGTGACCGTGGTCCCATCCCTGGGATGAGTGGGTTTATACCAATAATAAAGCTAAATCATAAATTTTTAAAAAATAAAAAATTTAAGGTCCCAAGCAAGCATCTTTGAATCAATCAATCATTTGAGGTATTAAATGCTCTAAAAAAATATATATATAGAAAGGAAAGAGATATTTAATGAATGTTGGATAATTTTTTACGGTAAACTAAATTAAACGAAAACCGTAACTAATCCAATTAATGGCTCGTCTCCTTTTCAATTTAAAATAAATTAAAAAAAAAAAGTTGAAATTTGTTCTCGGGCTCAGGGATTGGCTTCACACTCCAAGTGATGAAGAAATTATATTAGATAGCAATTAATTTAGAAAAATGGTGATTAAAATGTCAAAAAGACCTTCTTTCTTCGTCTTTATTAATCCCGCGGTGCGGGGTCGGCGGTCCTTGCTCTATCCCTCCATTCTATTCAACCTAGACATTAAAATAAAGTAAAATAAATAAAAATTCTTGAAAACGATCTAACACCTGTTTTATAGTATGAATCTAAAATTTCTGTGTAGTTTCTTTCAGGAATATCCTGCTACGACCAGGGATGATATACCTAAAAGAAACTACACAGAAATTTTAGATTCAAAATAAATAAAGCTGAAACCTCACATCTGGAATTCTTCACTACAACTATTAATATTCAATGACCTTCGATATCAAAAAAAATCTGTTTTTTTCCCCCCCCTTTTAACTATTTTTCGAGATCTATATATTTGAATAAGATAATAGGATTCAAAATTACCTAAATTCGGACTTAACTAGTCATAGATATATTTACAAGACTGTGAGTGTTGTTTATTGGTGAGACCAAACATCCCATGAATCCCCCAAGAATCGAACCCAGGATCTCCAGCCTTTCTCTAGGGGCATAGGCGTGCTGTCCATTGCACCAGGCTACCGGACCTAGTGACTTGCACGACGGGGTCGGCGATCCTCGCTTCTACCCTCCTCTCACTCCCATTCTATTCAACCTAGACCTTTAAAATAAAATAATATAAATAAATAATTCTTGAAAACGATGTAACACCTGTTTTATAGTATGAATCTAAAATTTCTGTGTAGTTTCTTTCAGGTATATCTGCCGTTGACATCGATATACCTGAAAGAAACTACACAGAAATTTTAGATTCAAAATAAATAAAGTTGAAATTTTTTAAACCTCCATCTGAAACCACTAAAACTATTAATAATCAAAAATCCCGCAAAGACATTCGAATTAAAAAAATGAACCACCCCCACACCAACTCATCCTACAAACCATAACAAAAACCCCCCCCCCACCACCACCACTAACTCCATTTAAGGGGAAGTGAGTTTTATTGGTCCGGTGGCCTGGTGCAATGGTCAGCACGCCTATGCCCCGGAAAGGCTGGAGATCCTGGGTTCGATTCCCGGGGGCCATGGGATGTTTGGCCTCACCAATAAACAACACTCATACTATTGTCAACACAATCTGACTTCCTCATCCTTAATAGAATCAATTAGAGAAATTTTGATATTTCAGGAATTCTCACGAATTATTTCATAATAATTCGTTAAATTCTGACCGAATTATAGTAGAGAGCTTTAAAACTTTAAATGTTTAAGGCTTATTCACAGTTCAAGTTTGTAGAAGAGTAAAGTGATATTATAAGACAACAGTGCAAAAAGAAACCATTTTCTACTAACTACTTCAATGTACATTTCAATTTTCCTATTAAAACACGAACCGTAAATGAATATAAATAAATTGTCCGAAGTATACCGTAACTATCATTCTTGCAGAATACAAAATATTAATCAATGTTAGTGACACGTTTTCACTTTTAAAATGTCAACTTTTATCGCAGAAATAGAATTTATTTATTTTTTAAGTATACTATATATAATTTGATAATTAGAAAGCAATTTAATTAGAGAATATATACATTATAAGAGAGAGTTTCTTTCTCTCACTCTCTCTGTCTCTGTTCTAATATGAGTGAGCCTCTCTCTCCCGATCAATACAAGAGCAAGAGGAGGAGCAGCAGCTCTGGTACCGGGTCACCAGTGGCCCCCATTTACCTCATTGCTGGCCAATTATTCCCGGACAGGTGAACATTGGCCAAATGAGGGTAGGTCAATAGAATCGATCATCTACCAAATCACCTTCTCCTTTTTCTTAGTGTAATAATAAGCAAAACAACCTTGTTTTTGAATTTTGATTTCAATACTTGTTGCTAGAAAATCAGGAAGTAAAATTAATATTTGGAAACATTAGGGTAGAATATACCTTAACGAACTCAAAACACTTTTAAATAATTCTTCAATTTCCCGCCGATATATGGCGTCCTCTTATATAATACAGTGGAACCTCGATAAGTCGAAAACCTTCAAAACTCGAAGAAATTAGTTTTCCTTCCCTCCAAACCCTGAAACCTTCATTTCACGAAATCTCAAATCTCTATAGATCGAAATAATAAAAACATATTTTACATCTATAATTTGAAAAAATGAATTGGACCTCTGTATCTCAAACCCAGCGTACGAAGGAATAAAAGAGTAAATATACATATATATAATGAATAGGATTACCAGTTCTATGAAATGATAGAGGAATTTATAACCACCATATAAATCTATTTCTACAACAGTATATGAATAAAATTGTAATAAAAAGAGTGCTGTGAAACGAAAACCAAAAACTTTGAGTCTTGCTGAAAAGTTAGAAATGCTCGATGCTGTGAAAATTTGTAAAAAGAAGAAAGATGTTGCACAACAGTTTGGTTTACCAATGAGCATTCTGTCAACAATAATAAAAAGCCTCAACAATAATAACAATAATAAAAAGCCTCAACAATAATAACAATAATAAAAAGTCTCAACAATAATAAAAAAGCCTCAACAATAATAACAATAATAAAAAGCCTCAACAATAATAACAATAATAAAAACTCAAAAACAATAATAAAAAGCCTCAACAATAATAACAATAATAAAAAGCCTCAACAATAATAACAATAATAAAAAGCTTCAACTAATAATAAAAAATTGAATAAAATTTTAAAAAAATTTTATTTCAATAACACCTACCGAACATCAGTAGTGACGGTGACACTGCGGCTATTCGAGTTTTTAATTAATGAAAACCTCCGTCCTAGAATCTTCTTTAATAAAAAGTAAAAAATAAAGAGAAAAAATTCCCAAAATTTGTCCTGCAAAAGACAACCAATTGCAGAATTTCCTAGTTTAGAGGAGTGCTTAGTTAAATCCTTTAAGCAATGTCGAAACCAGAATATCAGTGTTAGTGGACAACTGTTGCAAGAAAAAGCCGAAATTCATTCTAAATCATTGGGCTTGACTAGTTTCAGGGCCAGTAATTGATGGCTAAAAAAGTTTAAAAGAAGACATATTCTTATTTTTAAAAAAGTTTGTGGAGAATGTGCAAGTGTCAACAACAACTTTTTAAGCAAAAAAAAGAAAATTAGTGACTTTTTTATGCATATCTTTAAATAGTGTTACGTAACGTTTAACAAGGAAAAAAATATATTTATTAACTCTAGAACTTTAAATTTTGTTTATTTCACGTTTCTACCTCAAAATTAATTAGAATAAATCTTAAATTCTTTAATTTTCTTGGCTTTAAATCGAAATCCTTCATAAGTCGAAAACTCTACAACTCCAACTTTTTGGCGTCTCCCTTGAAGTTCGACTTAGGGAGGTTCTACTGTATACTCTAATTCAGTGATTTCCAACCTTTTTTGATGTGCGGCCCACTTTTCCCGTAAAAAAAACGCCGAGGCCCAGTATAATTCACTAGAATTTTTTTCACACAATAAGATTTCTGAAATTCCGAGATCGGCCGGAGAGATCAATACTTATAGCACTACAGTTCAGATCCGGTGTATGTCCGCGGTGACAACTATCTCGCTGATTGGCCAGAGTCAGAGAGGGGAAATTTAAAACTTTATAATTTGATGCAATTGCTCTACGAAGGCGATCAAGAGGGTTCAGGGACGCAGCCCCCTGCCCTGTTTGTTGAGATATACAACCCTATCATTCCGCCGAAGGCGGGCTTTGCAGACTGGTATTTTATAAACTAAATTTTGCATAATTTTCTTTTTTAAAACGACCGCAAATATTTTGCATAGTTAAATATATTTTTTTTTAAAATTTAATACACAATAATAAATTTCTCATTTCCTACGAGGAATTTATGGATGAAACTATTTTCGCAAGAATCTTGAGAATATCCATCCTCTAAATTTCATTCTAAAATTCCAACGAGAAATATTAATTCCAGAGCAGAATGAGCGCAAGAATATTTTTTTTTTTTCTATAATGAAAATTTTGATTTATTACATTAATTTAATCATACATAATTTAATTTTTTGCTTGCGTCAAGATAAGCATTGTTTATTAATTAATAATAAACCCATTTTTCAAATACACATACATTTTTCCGATTCATTAATTTTTAATTAAAATTTAATTTAATATTCAGAAAATATCTAACGTAATATAAAATTGAATTAATAAATGAGTTTGGTTGTATTCACCATCCGTGAGAGAGGGAAACAAAATGAAAAAATAAACGATAAAACGATAGGCCCAACGAATATATTAGGGGTTGAAAAAAAAAAAAAATAAAATGGCCATTCACTGAGTCCGCCAAACTCTGGGGCCACTCTTTAACATTAAAAAAATTTTAAATAATAAAAAAAATAAATAAATACGTAATAAATTAACAAAATATAATGTTTAAAAATTTATGCTCCAAACCAAGATTAATTACCAAGCTATCTATAAAAAAAAAATTAGGTTAGAAAATTCAAAAATATTTCAATGAAAAGAATGATTTATTTTCTCGTAAGAACTGGTATTTCTTGAAGCTGATTTTTTTTTTCATTCAATGTCTTTTTCAGCATCGGAGGCCATTTAGTTATTTTAATTAATTGGCAAAACCAATTCAATTGATAAGTTTTAAAAAGAATAACAATAATAAAAAATGGTTTAAATAAACTTTAGGAAATAATGAAGGGAAGTAATGTATGCAACCAAGGATGAAATTAAAAAAGAAAAAAGCAATTTCTTTATTTTTGCTTACTGTAGCTTATCTGATGAAGGGCGAGATGAACGACCCGAAAATTTGACGAACGAAACGAAATATTCAACATTAAAATAGCGACTGTGACGCCTTTGGAAAAAAACTTAAATTGTAGGTAACAATTAGAGAGAAAAACCCAAAAAAAATAAAATATAAATAAAATAGCTCTGATGTAATATTATATAGCAGCAATAGCTTTTTATTTATTTATTTTATTTACACAGCTGACGTTTCGGTTCTATGTTTGAACCATCTTAAGAGCTGGTAAAATAAAAAGTCTTTATGAGTGTGTCATGGTGGATTTTATACTTTTTTTCGACTCTTTTTATTATATAATAAAAATATATACATAATGTAATAAACAGTAATCAATTGTATGCCTGGTCTTCAATATAAATTGATAATGATTTGGGTCTAACTATTTATTATCTCATAAGTCTTTTTGACAGATCTGAAGATGGTTCAAACATAGAAGGGAAACGTCAGATGTGTAAATAAAAAAATAAATAAAGAAAAAACTATAGCTGCAATTTCTCATTTTGGTGGCTACCCTTTATTTATATCAATTTTTTTTTATTTTATTTCAGTAAGGTCTTTTTCGGCAACGAAGGCTTTAGACCCCGTCTCTTTTATTTCAATTGGATTGGATGAAATAAATTGTATCATGAGACGGGATGCGAACCCGTGATCCTTGGTGCAAATGGACAGCACGCTAGCCACTACACTAAGCCCGATGGCAATTAAAATAGTTATAAAATCGTTTGGAGAAGGGCCGTCTAATTCACAAGAAGGTGAAGAAGAAAGACTTAATTAGGCTGAAAATTATTTATTTACTATGTCGACGTTTCGTTTCCTGTCAACCATCCTCAGAACCTTAAAATACAATAATTTTCAAAATTATTTCACCCCCAAACCCGGTTATAAAGATTTTTTTCTTTTAAGGTCCTGAGGATGGATGACGTATAGTCCCCGAAACGTCGACATAGGAAATAAATAATTTTGGGCCGAATTAAGTCTTTTTTCTTTGCCTTCCTGTAAAATAGTTATTTTATTGAAAATTTAATGTCATTTTGTTGGATCTATCTTCTTTTTAATTGTTGCGAATGTTTAGTCAAGGATTTTTAAATCCAGAAACTTAAACTCTACACTAGGTAAATTTGATCTGTAAATTCCCAATTCTATTTTAAATATTGACAATGTATACATTTACAATATCCCGGGCTTGTAATGAAAGCGAGATAAATAGTTAAGCAGATTAATGCATTTAGCTTTTGAAGCCGATTCAAGTTGATAACAAAATTAATCCCATTCAATGAATTTCTCTAATTAAGACATACATATTTAGCATAGATTTGGAAGGAGAAGTCAGAGAAAGGAAATAAAGTAATTTCACGTTGTGCTACAACAATATAATTTTTAAGTGAAAAGTTTGTTGAGGAATTTTTCTCCCGATATTTTCTACATATAAAAAATATATACAATCGAATACAATTCCCTTTTCTCCGTCATTCCCTCACGCACAATTCAACCAAAAACTTATCTTTATCACCCCTTATCTTTTTTTTTTTTTTAAGACGATCCCCGGGTGAATCTATATTATATATTATAGGGAATGCGACATCCTAGACGGATAAGGAAAAAAATTGGGATATTTTTTACGACATGTGAAAAGGAAACAAATAGAAAAAAATCTGTTGTGACTTAACGCACAATCGAAAATTGTTTACTTTGCTGTCACCATAGGCGCCGGAACTTGGGGGGGGGGGGGGCAAGGGTACATTGCCCCCCCCCCCCGGCATCCTATAGGAGGGGGCAGAGAGGGGCAATATGTCTTCTTTTATTTCATTTATTTTTTAAAAATGATACATTTTTACTTTTTAAAAATAAAATCTTTTAAATTAAAAAAAAAAATTAAAAGAGTAAGAAATTCATTTTTTTCCAAAATATTTTATATAGACCCTATTGTATTTCTAATTTCTAAAAACATATAAGAAAATTAAAAATATTTATTTACTTCCATATAGTATATAACAAATTTACTATATTATTTAATATAAATTGATAAAATCACTTTGAATTTTAATTTTATTAAAATTTTGATTTTATTTAAAATTTTTAAAGCTTTATAGTAGATAGTAGTTGTTTTATACTATTTGATCATATTAAATTATTTTAATTTTCTAAAAAAAAAATTTTTGCCCCCCCCCCCCCGATTCAAATTCGTTCCGGCGCCCCTGGCTGTCACAGTAGATTTTTTTGTGTCGAGATATATTTAGATGCCATAGCACCTTGTTTCTTGACCACTTGCCTTTCATAGATCGTCCTGAGCTATGAATGCTTCCAATGGAAATAAGAAAAAATAAAAATCCGAGATACTACATCAGTAAAGTCAACTTCAAATACGTTTTAGAAAATTATACTTTTTAAATAACATTCAAAAAATTATTGATTTATGAATTTTAATCAAAATCGTTTGAGGCAATTTTGAGAAAAAAACTAAAAAAGTATATCAGTACAGTACTAGTGAGTATTTTGGCCGATTTTGTTCAAATGCTTATTTTAACTGTCCGGGATTGTACCTAATTTAAATATAAAATTTCAACCTCGAAGCTCATATCATTTAAGCTAAAGCGTTACATAGCGGAAACCCCTTTTTTGACTCAGGGGACCTCAAAACATGTATTTCCATCAAAATCTCGAATTTTTTACACGAAACCAATACTTTCTCTCTTCAAGTTAACGTGGTAATGATTAATAATGAAATTATAGTATGATGTGTTTAAGTAATAATAATAATTTAATTCATTTTATTTATTAAAAAAAATGAGTTCAATCCATTTAGCATATTATATTTAATAAATCATTTTTTTTTATTTAATTCCATCACCATAAATGAAGAAAAAATGACAAAATGGTCTGTTCTGATTTTTGAATGAGCTTCATGCTCTCTCGCTCCCTCCTCCCCCCCCCCCCCACTCTCTCTTTCTTTATATACTATGACGACCCACATTTCAAAATCCCCCAGGCGTGACGTCACGCACATGGAGCTCGATACGCCAAAAGGAACAACAACAAATAATAACAAAAACATAACCTCTCTTTCTAACACTCGCTTGTGTTCTTGCACCTACACAATTTTATTATTTTTTTTTTATCAAATAAATTCTCCACAGAATAATAATATTTCTAAAGAGTTTATTTAGTAATTGATTTATAAAAATGAACTCGACCTACGAGAGATCAAATTTCGTAGTTTTTTTTTTTTTTTTTTTACCAGGAGCTATGTTTTAGCTTTCGATAATACAAAGAGATTTTCATCTAGCCACTCTCTCAATTAACATTTGTATATTACAAATTGAAAAAAAAGAGGTGGGGACAAGAGTGTTGAATGGCACCGGAAGGCATCGATATTTTTAATATTTAAATACTACAAATGGAAAAATTGCAAACTCTGAATGACCTCCGGAGTTTAAAATAAAATTTTTATTAAGGAGAGGGGCGTTGTCATAAAAAAAAAACTAAAGACGCCATTTTGAATAAATAAATTTACTATTTAATATAATAGTTGAAAAGCTATATTAATATTCAAAAAAATTAGATCAACTATTTTTGTACCATTTTTTAAATACACTGTATACATCTCCTTAAGTGGTGTTGCTGAAGTTGGTTTATTTGAGAAAGAAAAACGCTATATTTTCAGCAATTTTTTATTAGGTTATTTCCAATTTTTTATTAGTTTACAAGGCAATACTTCCAATTTTTTATTAGTTTACAAGGCAATACTTCCAATTTTTTATTAGTTCACAAGGCAATACTTCCAATTTTTTATTAGTTTACAAGGCAATACTTCCAATTTTTTATTAGTTTACAAGGCAATACTTCCAATTTTTTATTAGTTTACAAGGCAATACTTCCAATTTTTTATTAGTTTACAAGGCAATACTTCCAAATATTGCCTTGTAAACTAATAAAAAATTGCTGAAAATTTAGCCTTTTTCTTTCTCAAACTGTATTTTAATATAAAGAGAGAAAGTATTGCATTCATGTCAAAAATTTGAAATCGAGATTTTGATGGATATACCTACACGTTTTGAGGTCCCATGAATCCAAAAAAAGTGGTTTTTGCAACATGGTCTGTGTGTGTGCTCAATTTAAAGAATGAATGAATTGAGCTACGAGGTTGAAATTTTATATTAAAGTTAGGCACCCCCATGGGACGTGACACGAAGCTTTTGAACAAAATCGACCAAAGAGTACTAGTACTTTACTGATATACTTTTTGACTTTTTTTTCTATTTTATCAAAATTCACACCAACGATTTCGATTAAAATTCATAAATCAGTTATTTTTTAGATGCTCTTTTTAAAATGGCGACTCAAAAAATCTGGTGGGAAAAGCACAGAACACAACTTTCGATTACTGAAGGTAAGAGAAAGTTATGTACTGTGCGACCAGTCACAACAGATTTAAAAAAAAAACTGAATTGTTGATCTAGGATTCAAATTTTTTGTTGTTCTTAAATTATAATGGATGAAATTTACAAGCTTTTTTTGTAGTATCATTAGATACCCTGTATTACGTTTTTTTATGTTGTGGTTGGTATCGCATGATATTTTTTGACATGAGAATTTTATTTAAAAAAAAAAAAAAAAAAAAAAAAATTATATAAAAAATCTCATTAAAAAATAACTTACTTGTTAGACCAATCTACCGACTACAACAAAAAATAACGCATACTAAACAAAGCGAATTCATAGTTAAGAGTATAAATAAATGATTTATTTTCCATTATAATAAAGTATAAAAAAGTTAATTATCCTGAAGAAGATGTCTCTACACACAAATTTTAAAATATTTTACCTTATATATAATGTAATCAGTTTATAAAAGAGTGTCTATCTATGAATGGAAACAAAGAAGTAAAATCGTAAAAAAAAATCAAATGAAAATTAATCTAACAAAGCTAAGAAATTGTTATGGAACATGCGAAAGAAGACCGAATTTATTAATTAATTCGTGGCAGTCAAGTTGTATTAATTGTGAAAATAAATCAAAGAACCCCTATATGTCAAAAATTAAGTTTCATTAATCAAATTAGCCGAGATGGCCAAATTCTTCTACTTCCGGATACTAATTTAGTCTATAAATCTTTTAACTTAATTAAATATGAAATTTAAATTGATGGTGGACGAACCCCGGATCTCCTGTCTTCCGGGGCATTGGTGTGCTTTCCACTTGAACCAGTTCATGGGACCAGCATCAATATAAATCCCACATTTAAATTGATATATAAAATGAATACAGTAACTCAAAATCGAAAGAATTCTAGTTATATGGTATAGTTGAAGTGCTAAGATGACCATAAGTATATTAATTTATTTTAATTATCTTTATATTAATCGACCTTGGATTATTTCTTCTAATGTATTGTTCTTAGCAAATTCACATCCACTACATTTTTATTATCTATTTCTTACATAAGCTTTATTTATTATTTTGAATACAAATTCGATTAGATAATTATTTCTTTAATAAATTACATGAAAATATATGGACGGAAAAAATATAATAGAAAATTCAGGAGTCGTCTTTCTCTAAAAATGCGTGATTATCAAAAAAAAAAAAAAATATTTTAAGTTACTTCTT